>JASVER010000248.1:30836-60405 GCA_030449065.1 Oceanodroma leucorhoa | reverse complement strand
CCCCCACACCCCGCCGAGGGCTGCGCGGGGCTGCGCGGGGCTGCGCGCTGCGCCGCGGGGAGGGGGGGAAAGGGATGGAAAGTCCCCGGGGCTGAGCCCCCCCATCTCTGCAAATCCAAGCTGGGAATTTGCTGCACCACGCGTTTTAGGCTTTAAGCCAAAGGATGGTAGGAAGAAAAAGAAAAGGGGGGGGGGGAAAAAAAAAAAAAAATCAAAAAATTCAAGTTTTGCGCCCGCTGCCGCCCTCCTCTTTTTTTTTAAGGCTCCTTCAGGTAGTAAGCGGTGCAGGGACTGGCCTTTTTTTTTTTTTTTCTCCCTTGTTTACAGCTACAGAAGGCAAAAGAGCCATAAATCTTGGGGCAGCCCACAGAGACAAGTACATTTGTATGCATCGTTAGAACCAGCTAATACCTCAGCCCATTAGCGAAGCAGGGAGAGCTGGAGTTTCCGGTGTACATTAACTTACAGTTAAATTCTGGAGGAAAGGGCATTGCGAATTAACATAAACTATATCCATCATATTGTTTGTCATCTTAGATTAGCCAAGAGAGAGGGGACGCGGGTGGGTGAAAGTTTCCCCTGAGCACCCTGGGCTGGGGTGAAGCGGTATTTTATTTTTCCTCTATTTTTTTTTCCTCTACAAGCCCGGGTCAATGAGTTTTTATTAAAGAGGGGGAGAGGGGGGGTTAAAAAAAAAATCCCACGCGTGTTGCTAATGAGTGGGGTGAGAAGCGGGGCCCGGGGTGCTGCCGGCGGCCGAGGGGCAGGTACGGGCAGGGGCAGGCAGCCCGCGCCCTGCCCGTCTGTATGCAGCGCACACTCCCCGGTTATTTCTTAATAGGCTTTTTATATATATATTTTTTTCTCGCTCCCATTTTCTTTCTCCCATTAGCGGATCGATGGCCCCTCCGCCAAAGAGCCCTCTCCTCCAGATCCATTACGCCAGCTATTTCCTTTCACTAATCAATGCTTTTTTCTCCTCCATCTCCCCTTCCACCCCTTTCCTTCCTCCCCCCCTCCACAGCCTCCTCCTCCTCACTCTCCCTCCCTTCGGTAACACCACCCCCCCCCCGCACTTCCTACCCCAGCACCCCAAAAAACCCCAACCCATTGCGGGGGGGGGGTGTGGGTTGTGAAGAGCCTTCATTTCACCCTCGGAAGGCATCAGCATCCCCCTCCCTCCTCATCCTCACGCCCCCACCCTCAGGCAGCGTGCAGATAATGTGAATTTTTGTTATTTTTTTTTTTTGAAAGAGATTTTATTTTTTGCCAGTTCTCGCCCCCCGCCTCCCCCCGCCCCCCCTTTCCTTCTTCCCTCCTTCGCCCGTGAAAGCGTTAAGGTAGGAGCCCGGCACCCGCATCCAACAGCAGGCTTTTGTAGGGCTGATTTATGACTTCAATCTTGGTTCACCCAGAGTTCACGGGGATTTGCTGTTCCTGAGGGCTAAAAGATGGTCTCACTTGACAAGTGTGACTATTGGAAATGCCTCTCCCGCTCCCTCGCTCTCTCAACCGCCGCCTTTCCAGAGAGTAAAAGGTTTTCTAATTGAGAATGAGACTCGGGGGCTGCTCCCCCTCACCCCCCTCTACCTCTTGCTTTCAGGTATGGAGGTGGAAAAGGGGGAACTGGAGGGGCTCAGCACCCCCAAAATCCACCGCTGTCCCCCTCGGTGCTGGTGGGTGTTGGGGGGAGACGGGCAGCGGTGGCTACGGGGATGCGACAGGCCCCCCCCGCCCCCCAGCCCTAATTCCCAAGGGAAATACAAATAACACCCCCACCCCCCCCACCTCCACCGCCGCCCCCCAAATTCCTTTCCAGCCCCCGCCGCCACCGCGGGTTTTAAACAAGTAAAATAGTTTATGGAAGGCATCGAGGTCTTAAACTCCCGCAGAAGCATCAACCATAAATTACCCGACGTGACTCGCTTCCCAATGCGCCTGGCCCCGCGTCTCCCACC
Organism: Oceanodroma leucorhoa; assembly: GCA_030449065.1. NCBI lineage: Eukaryota > Metazoa > Chordata > Aves > Procellariiformes > Oceanodroma > Oceanodroma leucorhoa. The sequence goes on along the minus strand of JASVER010000248.1, from coordinate 58,447 downwards.
GCCGGGGCCCGCCCCCCCCCCAGCCCCCCCCCGCTGGCCCCCCCCAGCCCTTCCTCCCCCCCCCCGCCCGGCCTCATCCTCCTCCCGCACCCCAAAGCTGGAAGGTTTCTTTTTTTTTTTCCAGCGAGCATCCGCCCGCCTTTGGCTGTAAAATAATCCTTGTGGGAATGTTAATAAGATGCAAATTTGAGCGGCAGCTAATCGCTTTCTGGGCCAGCGCACGCGTGTGTGTGCATGTGTATGCGTGTGTGTGCGGATGCACACACCTAATTTATGCTCCGAGGTAACGAAGCGGCCGAACTCCAGGCGTGCAGGATACTGGGATGCTCCCGGTGCAGGATGCGGCCCCGTTGCTGCCTGGGTACCCGGTGCAACAGCTGGATTTATGCGGGCGGTGTCGCAACCTCCATATGTATGTCCCTCTATACGTATCTATGCGGATGTATATAGCCCTGGGCTTGCAGGCAGGGAAAGGTACCCCGGGGACGTTGCGTGGGTGCTCAAAGACACCCCCAAATGTGTGGTGTGGCCACGCGCGCCCCGGTTTGTGCTGATGGCCTCTCCCCCATATACCGTCCGTACGTGTAGAGGGAGCGTTATATATGTGCCGACTGCGGAGACATGCGTAAGGTCATTGTATGGACAGAGCTATGTGGGGGGGGATTATAGGGGAGGGATTATAGGGATTATAGGGACGGAGCTATAGCGTGTCTGCGGGTCTCTATGTCCCTGTTTCCATATGTCTGCAATTCTATACGTCCCCGTTTCTATACGTGGATAAATTTTCCTTACGCACGGAGGCATGGCTGCACAGTGGGGTCCCCCAGCTGTGCCAGCCGGGGCTCAGAGGGATGTCACCCCACCGAGGGGACAAGCACGGGGGTCTCCAGGTCACCCCCAAAGGGGAAGGACCCCCTGAGAGCGGCCGGGAGGGGAAAACCTTGGAGTAGAGCCGGGGGGTGCCCTGTAGAGACCCCCCCCCCCCACCCGCAGGCCCCTCTGCTCCTTCTCCCTCCCACTGCGGGTCCTGGGGGTGGCAGGGGCTGGGCTTAAGGTCACCCTTCCTCTTCCAGCCTCTCCCAGAGGACAAATTTGAGGACTCTTCATCCCAAAACCTGATGGGCAGGAGCACATCCCAACGGATACCCCTGGCTAACCTCCACCCCAGCCCCTTCCACTGCTCAGCATCTCCCGTAGCTCTTCCCACTCGGCATTTTGGGAGCCCTCAGGATTTGTCACCAAGGTCCCAGCGAAGCCGCCGTTCCCAGGGACGCTGGTACCTCGAGCCGAAAGCATCCGCGGCTGAGCGGCGTCGCGATGCTGCTGGTGCTGGATCCTTCACAACCCCCACCACCCCCCACCACCCACCTTTCCCAAAACCTGGAATTACTGGAAAACCACCCAGGTCCCATTCCAGTGCCTTACGTGGCTTTTTTAACCCCGATTAATTTCCAACAATTCTTGTGGAAATAAGCTTCAACCCAGCTCCCGAACACTCTGCGTAACTCCCGCGTCTCGATCCGGTACATTATATTTTGCTGTCGCTTTGGTTCACGAGGGCACGGTGGGATGGCGAGAGGGATGCGGGGACGTGGCAGGAAAGAAAGACGGAAGGAAAGAAAGAAAGACAGACGGGAGCAGAGCAGAGCAGCCCCGCTCGGGGCTTGTGGACCCCCCCAGCATCCCCCCAGGGATTTAACCACATATCCTGCGCCTGGGGGGAGTTTGCGAGGATCTGCCCGGCTTCTGCATCTGGGAAGGCCATGGGAACCGGGCTGGGAAAATTGCTCCCGACCTATTATGTCATTAAAAAAAACCTTACAGCTAAGTGTAACCACCAGTATCCTGCCTTCAGCCCTCTGCTCCGGCCCCTCCGGCTCCCCAGGTGTTAAATTAGGGGGAGATGTGGCACGGAGGGCAGCCGCGGCGGCGATGCTGCTCCCCACCTTGCTCCATCCCTTTTGGGCTGGGTTTGGGGTCACCGTCCCCCCAGCAGCCCCCTCCAGTCCAGCCGCGGGGATGGAGCATCGCGGGATGGGGAAACTGAAAATGAGCATCAGCGCGGTGCAGCCGCAGGGAGAGAAACCCGCCGGTTTTCGCTGCTTTGCAAAAAAAAAAAAATCTCCTTCACGTCTTGGGTTTTTGTTCTGATTGGGGGGTCCCCCCATGCCGGCCCCCCAAAACCGCCTTGCACCAGCTCCGCCAGTGCCTCCCCTCTTCCTCCCCGTGGGTTATTGTTTTCTAAGCAAATAGAGATGTAAATATACGGCAGCTCCCAGGCGGCTTTGACCCGGCAGCGCGGTGCAATTCTCACTGCCATTTACACGTCCTCGTCGCACTTATTTATTTTTATTAAAATAGTTAAAAAAAAAAAAAAAAAAACAGCCGGGGAAAAAAAAAAAAAAACCTGAACCAAAAAGGCAAGGAGGAGAGAAACCTTCGGCTCTGCAGGCTACTGGGAATAAAGTGTATTTTCTCTTTTCCAGGAGCCTTTCTGGGCGAACACTGCTCTCTTGTTCTTCGAATCACTTTGCCATCTTGTGGCTCTGGGGAAGGAGGGGCCTCACCCTCCGCTCACCCCCATTAATCACCCCGACAGCCCTCACTTGCCGAGGCCTCTCACCCTTTTCATCTCCGGGTTTGTATGCAGCCGCCCAGCGCTGCCCCGCTCCGGCCTCGCACAATGATGCTGCCGTCGCCGTCGCCGGGGCATCCCCTCCCTGGCGCGCCCGTATCCAGCTCCCCGGCATCTCGGAGGGGCTGGAGGATGGGGACCCTTCCCCGGCTGGGGGGGATGATAATGCAACTCCCATATATATTTTATTGCCCCCCTCCAAAATGAGCAAATCTCCCTATTGCAGCCGGCTGATTAATATTTCATGGCGGGGAGAGCTGCTCCTTCGGGTGCCCGGCTCTTCGGAGCAAAGACACCGCAGCCTGGACCACGAGGTTTATTTAGAGGAACCCGCTTGCAAATAAAAACAACCGCTGCAAGGAGGGGGGGGGGAAAATGAGGAGAAAAAGCATAAATCCCTTCCCATTGCATTTTTCTCTCCTTTAGGAGGTGAGCTTCCACCTCCTGCCTGAGTCGCAGTATGGATGGAGGTGAAGTGGGATACGGGTGCGCGTGCCCCGGCGCCGGGCAGAGGTGTGTTTCCCCACGTGCACGTGTGCTTTCACCCTCACGAGTGTGTCCGGGCATTGTGCAACGTGGGTTTTTGCACAGGACGGGAGGATTTGCACTATCTTGCGCTTTTAAAAACCCCGGCTGGTGGGATAAGAGCTACCCGGGGGTGAGCACCCCAACTCGGCGGCACGAAATCCCGGCACCCCGGCAGAGCCAGCCGCTCCGGCGCTGTCGGAAAATGGCTGCTGTAAGCGAATTACAGCTCCATCCCAGGAATTAAATCACGACTCGGCGCTAACTCGATTGCACCTCGTACGGCAGAAAGGTCAAACGGGACTCGCGCTCGCTCCTCGCCGCCGCGTGACGGTAACGAACGCTCCCAGGCACCTTCTCCCCGCGCTAACGAGCCCGGTGGGGGGTGTGTGTTTGCAGGGCACCACGTTGCCCCCAGCCCTGCCGTGGCCCCGAATTTGCACCCACCAGCCCCTTCCCGGGGCTGCTTTGCACCCTCGTGCTCAGGCGTGCAAATCCCGTGGCCACGGGGAGGAGGGGGCAGAGCTCCCGGGTGCTTCCATGCGTGTGCATGGGGGCACGTGCGAGGCGATGGCCACGTGCAAGGCAAAGGGCACGTGCGAGGCGATGGCCACGTGCAAGGCAAAGGGCACGTGCGAGGCGATGGCCACGTGCAAGGCAAAGCTCACGTGCACGACAAAGGGCACGTGCAAGACGCGGCCACGTGCAAGGCAATGGCCATGTGGCTTTGCACGGGTTTGGCACGGCCGGGGGTGATGCCGGTGTGTCGGTGCCAAAGCGTTGCCCCGGCTCGCCTCCATTTGCACCAGCCACCCCCAAAGGCACCTGTTGGGGTGCAGGGCCAGAGCAGGGCTGGGACCCCTCGTCAGTCGGGCAGGGTGAACCCCGATTCCACCTAAATTCCCCCTTATTCAGGCAGAGCCCACCCTCCCGCGGGTGGGTGTGGGCGGCTGAAGCTGCTGGAGGGTGTCCAGAGCATCCCCCCACCCCAGCCCACGAGGGACCCACGGGGTGTTGTCGAAAATCCAGGAAAATTGCCTAAATCCATCTCCAGCTGTACGTGGACCCGTACAGACAGGGATATATGTCGCCCCAGCACAGGTCAGCACGCAGAGAACGGGGAGCAGCCGGCCGGGAGCGCGCGACGTTTCCCTTCCTTATTAATTTAATGGGGAACGCCGCAGGGAGAGGTGCGGGGCTCGGCTTCCCCCACCTTTGGGGCTGTGAATTTGGGAAACCCTCAGCTGCAAACCCCCTCATTCCCTCTCCAGCTTCACGCAACGGGCATTTGCCCGGATTTTTTGCCACGCGCTGGGCGCCCTCTCCCACGCCGCTGAGCACACAATGGACGATAAATAAACAAACGCCTGATTTTTTAATTTTTTCCCGTGTTTTTCCTCGGAAATCCTGGCGGTGCATTAGCATGCAAGGCGTCGGGAGCGGGTGCTCAGTGCCGCTGCGTGACCTTTCCTTGCACCCGGTGCCGGGGAGGAGCCCGGCGCGGCGGCTGCGCCGGCGAGCGCGGGGGCTCGCGATGCAGATTCTAATTTGGCGATTACTGTCACAAAGTCATTTGTCACCCGCCCCGGGGAGACTCGGCGGACGTCAGCCCTCCGATGCTCCTTATTGCTGGCTTAATCTTTACAGATTGAATTAAGATTGGGGGACTTTATCAGCGGATGGAGCCGGGTGAAGGGTTACGCGCGGGTTTCATTTGTTCGGCGATGGAGGGATGGAGCCTTCCACCCCATCAAACCCCAAAGAAAATAAAAATAAGACCCCAAAACCAAACACCCCCTAAACCCCACCTATTTACCCTGTAATCAAATTGCCTTTGAGACGCTCTTCGGAATAAAGCAAGATGGATGGAGCATCCTTCCCCCAGCCCGCGGAGCCGAGGCGATCGCCCTCCATCCCGATATTAATTCTCCTATTAAATTAAATAACGCGAAGGGTTGTGCTGCTTTCATTAAGCGTCGTGGGCGAACGAGCTCCCTGCAGCCTCCCGTCCTCCGAGCAGCGCACTAATTAGCAACAGGCAGGAGCAATGCCCTCCTGCCTCCCCCTTTTTCTTGCTTATTAATCGCTGCGAGTAATAAATAGACTTCGGGGGGCTTGAGGCAAGGATGTGGGTGCTCACGGGCCTGGGGGCACCCGCTGCCACCCCCCTGCCTTGGTCCCCGAGCTCTCATCTGGGATAGCCTCTCCCAAGGAGCGAGGAGGAAGAGGAGGGTGAGGGTCATCCCCTCCTGCTGCTATTGGGGGGAAATAATCAGCATCCCAAGGTGGTAAATGTGTCCTGCTAACGAGGTCGGGACTTGTAATTACACGTGGTAGGGGATGGGGTATAAAGTGCTGATAAATCCTGAGTTAAGGTGGAGGGGGGGATGTTTTGGGATGCTGGTGTAGGAAAAAAATCTCTGTGTCTCAGGGAAATTTGGTCCTGGCCTTGGTGGGGAAGCTTAATTCCCTTCATGTGGCTTTTATGTTGGGATATAAACCCCTCGTCATCGCTAGTCCAGGCTCCCTCTGGAGTCAGTGGAGAGAATTGGCACAAATCAGGTAAATACAGGAAAACACCCTGAAGTGACCCAATCCCTTCCCATTTGGGGAGCTGGCCTAACTTTTTGATAAGTCGGGCTAGAAGGGGAAAGGCGAGGCTTAACCATGAGGGCAGGCTTATCACTGCGGCCACGGCCGTCCCCATCTCCCATCACCGCACTTAAATCACGGCCGGGTACCACGGCTCAGCCGATGGGGAATCGCTCGTTAATGGTGACAGCTTTCCCGGCGGTGCTCATCTGTCCGGCCTTTACTAGGAAGAGATTGATTTAAAATCTGGAGCTCAAAGCTGAAAATCCTTCCTAAAAAACCCGTTGCTGCTCGTTAGGGTAATTGGTTTTGCTCGCTTTGTTTGCAAGACCCCGGCTCATCCCTGCAGCTCCTTTGAGGACTCGGTCCTGCTTGGGGATTATTGAGTTTCACGCTGAACTTCACGTTAAATGTGCTGGGGTTTAGGAGAGCTCAACTATTTTCTACTCTTTTTCTAGCCCCGGAAAACCGGGAGTTTCAGTTACATCGCCGCGGGAAGCATCTCGCCCCCGCTGATTTGCCCCTCGTGCCCCGTTTTTGCTCATCTTTTTAAAGCCCGCTGGCTTTGCACGTCAACACCAGGGCTTTGCCTGAATATTTGGGATGCTCCCGCCGTATTCCCGGCTTTTCCCTTCAAAGGGCCAAATTTCCCTTGAAAATCCCTAGCAAAAATTGGAAAGAGGTGGTTTCACCCCAATTTGCTATAAAAACATCCCTGAGCTGGGGGATTTCAGCTCACTCCAAGCTCTTAGGAAAGAACTTGCTTTAAGCTCAGCTCTTTGGGCTTAAAAGCCTGGACTTTGGCATCCAGCCCTTGGCTTTAATGGTGTTCAGCGGCTTGGGTTGACCTTTATTTTGCAAGGCAATGCTTCACAGCTCCGGCTGAGCTTCTCGGAGCCGCCTGTCCGGGGTTGTTGGCTTCCCGGTAAGATTCATGGGACCCATAAAAACATCAGTTTTCTTTTCTAAACAAAGCTGTTGCCGGCCATTTGTGGGGGAGAGGCTGGAGGAAGGGAGGGCGGGATGGAGGGAGGATGCAATGCATTTTTTTCCGAGCTGGCGAGGTGTTTATTTTGTTGCTGTAAATAAGGCAGCGGTGCTGGCAGAGCCTCCGGGTCGAGGGCAGGAGCTCGGCCGTCTCCCGCCCGTCTCTCAGCAGCTCGTCACCCACGTGGGGAGGGATGGAGGTGACGTTGTAAAATGGGCTGCGAAGGGACGCTCTGCCCCCCCCGCCTCCCGTCCACCCGCGAGGGATGCGTCTCCTCTGGCCGTGCTCCAGGTTGCAGTCCAGAGCAATCTGGAGGCTGCTCCTCATTCAAGTTCATCTTCCAAAGAGATGGATCCCCCTTTCCCCATTCTGGAAGTCAACCGGTGACTTGAGACCTCTCCCGGGGTGTATTTCCATACGGGAAAGCGTGGGCAATCAGCCTAAGGGTGGGATGCTCCCCCAGCTCTTGGTTACTCCCCTGCAAGGCGTTGTCCATCCTCTTCCCAACCCCAACCGGGAAAGAAGGGTAACTGCGGGAAGCGATTTGCTGCATCCCGTAAGCCGCGGTTCATGGCGGGGAATTGCCCATGCCGAGGGAGATGCTGAGCTGAGCTGAGAAGCTCATCTTCGCTAACGAACCTGCGGGCATCTACGGTAAAGAGAGATGGATCCTGACCGAAATGCCAGGGGATGGGCAGTAAATTACCTTCTATTGACGGAGGAGCACTTTCATTCAGCCCAAAGTGCACTTTGCATGCATTTTGCATGGTCTTTAAATGCACTTTAAATTAATGTACTTTAAACTCAAACCCTTAGTTAATTCAGATTCGCCTGCCTGAGCGTTCCCCTGCAGACACGTCCCCGCTGCAGGAGCCAATCCAGCTTTGAAGCTGGGAGGAGGGTCTTCAGGTTGGCTTCAGCTCATGTCCCAGAGCTAAAAAAGTAATGTCTGGTCTCATCTCCTCCTTATATCCCTGGGGAGAGATGGGCGCTCACACGTTCATCCTCCAAAGGGGTGAGTAGGACGGGAGAGACAACCCACATCTAGTGGTCCACCTTTCTCCATTGACCCTGGAAGGAGCTGGGATAACCTACCCAGGCCAACATTTTCTATTTAAATAAGCAAAACCCACAACTAGTGCTGGAAGAAACTATTCAGCCCTCCCCAGGCTTTCCTTCACTTCAAGGAGTGAAGGCCCAACTTGCGTGAGGCTGTGCAGAAGACACGGACATGGTGATGGAGAGGCTTGATGGGACAGGGATTTGCTGAGCTAATTTCTATCCGCGTTTTTCACCTGATCCGCTGGCCGTGTAGCCACGTGCCAAGGCCATGGGATGCAAATGCATCCCAGCAGGATCCACCATCCAAAAAGCTCCTCTAGATCAGCCCCATCTGTGGGGCGGCGAGGTGCTCTGCTCTCTGTCGTCTCCACGTTGCCTCCCAAAGGGAAATAATTTATTTAGCTCCCGTCCTACTAACTTTCCCCTGTATTGATCCATTGCCAATTGGCCGTTCTGCAAGAGAAATGAAGCCGACAGCCACGGTATTAGCTGTTAACACGTCAGCAGGCTCTAAAAAGGACAAAGTCAAGGGGATACGGTCTTCCTCTGCGACAGAGGGATTTTGCCAAGTTGGTTTTGGAATGAGGTGAAGGCGTTTGGGGTCTGGTGCCGCCACGGCCTCACGCGGGCGGTGGGATGTGGGTGGACAACCCTATCGGTGTGGGAATTTGTGCAGGTTCTTCTCAGTGCCTCCTGGTACAAACAGCCGCGGCACTGCAAAGGTTGGGTCCTTGCTGTGCCTGCTTTCGTTTTGGATCGGGGTGTGTGATTTTATGCTATTAATTAGTCGTGTGGACACTTTTCATCTGCATAATGTTAGTCATTTAATAGGTGTGCCTAAATGAGGAGCTTCGTGCCCAAACTCCTCTATACGGTCAATGCAGAGAGACCAGCACCCTCAGGTCTTAAGGTGCTCATTGCAAACCCATCAGGAATCTCCTAAAATATGCCCAAAATATGCGTCTTGCCTCCTTCCATTGACCAGACAGGAACGAAACACCCAGCTAAACCCAACGCCGATTAGTTGGCAAAGCAGGACGGAGCCTGTCCTTCAAGAAGGCGGTTGAACCCCAGCCTCAACATCCCCTGGAAGGAGGAGAGAGCTCATGATCCTGGAGCAGGTCCATAAGGGCGGTGGGTATGGAGGAGCTGGCATGCTGTAAATCCTCACTGCATGGTGTGTTGGCAGAGCCGGCGAGCCCGGCAGCACCGAGACATATCTATAAGGGGACATCCATCAGCATTAATCCAAATCTAAAGTGGATTAGCTAGAGCACATGAAGCCCCTTTCTGGACACTTATTCAGAATTACAGTTGGTTTAATTCAGTTTAGCTTAATTCGCAAAGCTAAACCGAATTAAGGCTGGCTGCATTTTGAGCGAGAAGGTCCACGTGCGGGCTTAATGTAATTTAGCTGGCCCGCTTTAAATTCACACCCTTAGTTGATCTATATGCCCCGGAGGAAGCAGCTTGGCAGGTAACCTCGAGGTAAAAATTACAGCGTCTTGTCTGCGTTAGGGCTTTGCTCTGCTTGTTCTGGGCGGATCGTCCTTTCCCTGTCAGAGCCGTATGCCGGGCTGCCGGCCTGCCACCCCCCTGAGCTGTGGCCGCTCCGAGAGGTCTTCCACGACACGTCCAGCAGCGTGATGCGAGACCAAATGATATGTAATGACAGGGCTGTGAGCGATGCAGCTACGCTCCAGGTGGAGCAACACGGAAAATCACTCTTGGATCGTCCGCGTGTCTCTGACGGCAACCGGGACCATCGGGCACCCCGTGCACGGAGGGGAGAAGGTCCTGATGGTGGTAAATGGGATCCTGAGGGACTTTTAGTCTGTCAGAGAGAGGCATAATGGGATGCAAATCCCTTGGGGTAGGATTTTCCAGCCCTGAGAACGGGGAGATGTTTGGAGAGGTTGGGGTTGCCACATGGGGTTGATGAGACACCTGGCCATGGTCACCATCACTTGGCAGGGGGGAGCAGAGGATGCAACAGCCCTGGAGGAGGGGTCTCCAGGTATCCACACCCCTTCTGCAGGCACCGACCATCCCCCAGGTCCTTTCCAGAGGTCAGGCCCCGATTTCATCAGGCTTCCTCACCAGCCACATCATTTCACTACCTCCATCTACAGCCTCATCCCCCAGACATCTCAGCAGGATCACCAAACTTTGGATCAGGTTGGAGGGAGAAGACTTTCCCAGTCTCCTGCGGCCACTGAGATGTGGCCATCAGGAGGGGATTTGGACCACTCCAGGCACAGGAGACCACGAGCAGGATGGGACCCTCCAATCCCCCGAGGAAACGATATCTACGGCGGACATCGCGCTGGAATTTGGCTGCAAATGACCCCGTCAAGCTGGGCACCGGGAGGGGAAATGCCTCCACCAAGGCTTTGAGGAGGTTTCTTGTCTTCTCCTTATTAATCACGGAAAAGAAAGCAGGTCCCTTCCCCTCCCATAAATCTTGTGGTGGCGTCAGCCCTGTTTGTCCGACCCTTGGCTCACGCCGCTTCCCACGACAGACAAACCGGGGAGGAAAACCGCCTGGCAGCACTGAGCTCCCGCGGGTGTTAAGCACATGCTTAAAGTTAAGCAAACATTTCCGTGCTCTGCTGAGCCCAGACGTTAAAATCCTAAGGCTTGCTTTAAATTCCTGAGATGAATTTTCTGGTGCCTCCAGAGGGTCTTTGATTTTGAAGGTTTGGAGGTGGGTTTTCTGCGGATGAGAGGAGGGGAAACTTTATCTTCTCAGGGACAATCGAGGCTCCTGCCCCGCGTCTAGGCACAACCTGGTGCCTTTATCACAAGGCTCCTGATAACTCATCACAAAGCCCCAAAGTACTAAACTTGGGAGGAGGTATGGACATTTTAGTATTAACCTAAGAGCTAACTCAGCGTCCCCGCTAACTTTGACGGACCACCTTCAGATGTGGTTGATGGAAACCCAGCGATCTCCAGTCTAACCTCTCTCCTTTTGCTTGTCACTGATGGAGAAGCGAAGCCCTCGCTGGGCGCAGAGGTCTGCTAAACATCTCTGATCAACTCTTTCTCATGGTGCAATTGGCTTTGATCTCCATCCGTCCACCACCACTCCATCTCATCCACCCAGGACCAAAAGAGGGAGAGGAAGGTCTGGGGTTTGGAAGAGACATGGAGTTGGCACAGCTCCCTGCGCCATCCCTCTTCTCCTCTAAATAAGGCCAAAATATTCCCAGTGTCTTCACATCTCCTAAATGTCATTTCCATTAGTGGATGGGCAGCTACTGAAGTATCTCAGCAGAGGGATTTTAACATGAACCGCTCTCCAGGTAACCATTACTAGATCTTCCAAACATTTTATTACAAAGGCAAATGTGTGTTTTAGCAATGCTCAGATGGCTACTTAATGTCATGTTTATCCCAGGCCAGACGCTTCTCAAAATGAATGAGACTTTAAGATCCAGGTTCCCCCTTTGTTTAATGGACTTTAAGTTGTTTAAATCATCAGCTTCACTTAAATGTCTCACTTAAAGAGGACGATCTATTTTTCTCCATTAAAAGTTCATTCATCACAAGTGGGGGATGAGTCTTTCCATGAAGCCCCGATGGAGAACAAAACCATCCACACTAGGTCATGGCCATGCTTGGGCCCTTTCCATGCAGGGACGGACCATTTCTTAGCAGAACGGGCCCAAAATCAGCCAAGAGGCAATGGTGCAACCTCCATCCTCCCATGCACTGTGGCTGGAATGGATGCTCTTGGCTCTGGTGGACTGATAAATACCCTGGACCCTTTTCCTTCTCCCATGTCCCCTCTTTGAGCTGGATACCCCCCAAACCATCCCCCTGCCAAGACACTCAGCCCCCATGGTCCCCCCATGGCGAGGTGGAGGAGAACTACCGGTGGGGACAAGCTGGTGGCAAAGGCCACCGTTGGGTGTCTACTTCAGCACGGACCATGGAGAAGGACCACGCTCACCTTGGGGAAGAGCTGGGCAGCGAAGAGTAAAGCTGGACGATGGGGTCAGCGTGGCAGAGCCTGAAATGGTGTCGGCTCCTGCTGCTGGGTTTTGCGTTGAGATTTAGGACACTGAGGTAAGGCCAGAGGAAAGGTCTCCACCAACACGTGCAGCCAGCCCCCGTGATGGACCGTCCACCCACAGCAACTATTAAATCCCAACACTTTCCTCTTAATTATAAGGAGAATCCCTACAGCATAAATACAGACCAAACTTACACTCGCAATCACCCCTTCTATTCCCTGTGCACCCACAAATTTACAGCTGCCCCTCCCCGTAACTCACAAAGCCCCCCCAGACCCACACGCTGAAAGCCGTCGCCTCCGTGACTTTGTATTCTCCTTGCAATATTCATGCGCGTAGGGTAGAAATGTAAATACATCCAGGCTGTCCCGCTTTGATTCATGCTTTGGTATCAAATCACATGTGCTTCCCCGTACGCAATAAATCTCTTGACGGTAACTCCACCTGAATTGTTCTTTGTGCGTTTCTCGGATCAGGATGAAGAACGGCAGCTCGGGGGGAGCTGCAGACCCCCCCCCGCCACCCACCGGCGAAATATTTCCCAGCGCGTGCACAGGCTGACGTCTTCGATGGCATGGATGGGATCGCCCTTGGGCTGGGCCAGCATCTCCGGTGTGGAGCTCAGAGAAAGAAAAAAAAAGTGCTTTTTGGCGATTTGATGTGTTATAAACCATGGACTTTGTTGTCCCACCCTGGGGACGACAACCCGAGAGCCCGGGGTCTAGGCTGGGAGCAGGAACGTGGTCAGGGCAATGTTGGAGCCAGGCTGAAGCAGGGTCAGATGTCCCCTTCCCTTTGCTGTTAGCCCAACCATCACCTTGAGTCCTTTTGGCTGCCCAGAAGATGAGGTCCATCTGCTCATGGACCCCAAAGTCAGCGGAGGGAGCTTGGCACATCCAGAGCCCGACTCCTTCCACCGGAGAGCTGTGTCCGAGCCCGATGCATCGCCCTTGGGAGCTCAACTCAGCCGGGAGCCGTCTCACCTCTCTGTGACCGTGTAGGAACCAGGACTTCGTCTCAACTGGTCCCCAAGGCTCGCTTGGTGGCCAAGGGAGAGAGAAGGGAGCATCCCCCGGGCGGGTGGGTGCATCCTCGGGTGGGCACGGGGCATAATCAGGACGTTTTCTCCCCGGCGGCAGCAACTTCTCCCCAGGAGTGTCCAAGCTCCCCCAGTCAAAGAGAGTTGACCAAATTCCAGCTGAAACCACCCCGTTCTCCCCCCAGAAAGGGCCAGCCATGGATCACGGCGGCTCCATCCCAGCGAGGGCTTGAGCTGACCCTCTTCGTGTCCCCCCGAAATGGGTCAGGAACAGCACCGTGGGGTTGGTGACCACCCTTTGGCCGAGCACTTGATTTCAGAGGAGGTTTGGAGACCCCACACTCATCTTGGGGCTCCCCCGAGGCTCGTCCTCTCCCTGACACGGGACGCTTCGCATACCAGAACTCTCTCTCTAATGAAGATAACACGGAGCGAAGCCTCAGTGGAAAACTGGGCTGAGCTCACAGATCAGGACAGATTCCAGGAAAAAGGGGTTTTTAATTTTTTTTCCTTGAATCCTGGGGAAAAAAAAAAAAAGGAGAGAAACCCTCACGTCTTTCCAGGGAGAGCAAGAAAGATTGGAGACAATTACAGAGCCCGACACAAAGCCCTCAACATCTTTCATTATATTGGCAAAATTAAAACGCGGGGAGTTGAGCATCGAAAATTCGCCAGCTAATAACAGAAGTAAAAAGTTGTTAATCAGGCACGTGACCCTATAAAATAAAAGGAATAATTGAAAAGATATCTAATTTATCTATTGAATGCCTCCAACGCTCTCTTTATCACTTAGATGGACAGAATATAATTGGTACGGTGAAAGCCATCAATCTTAGGAAGTGGGCTTTCTGTACAAGATACAACTATTACTGTCATATTATGACACCATAATATCAAGATCAATGACATTTTAAATGCACTCCAGTTATGGGCAATTGGTGACAATAAAAACAGTGACAAATTGATGAAACAAGCGCCAAATGATCTGGTGTCTAAAATAAACCATAAATAATCTTCCTTAAAAAAAAAAAGATATCTGCCGAATTCGCAGTGGTTGGGGGACGACTTCAACCGATCAATTTATCCGGGGACTGAATTATCCAATTTTCATGAAGGGGCAACTTTCTGGGTTGATTTAGGGGTCATTCCCATGCAGTTTAATAATGTTATCATTAGCATAATTGTTGCCATAAAAAGCAAGGTTCTCATTTAGCCATGGGAGTTACTCCCAGCTGAAGAGTCAACCAGACTGCGCTGTAAACACCGAGGCATTTTTTTACATATGGCACCGGGACGGCGTTATTCCCTCGTGCTGTCCGCGGCCCTTAAATAAAAGTAATAACAACAGCAGCAATAAGGTGTGGATCTTGACGGAGCTTTCTGCCGGCAAACCTGGCCGTGCTCCTCGGACCGCAGGGGAAGGTGGGGGTAGGAGCCTGCCGGTCTCCTGGGAAAACCGGGGTGAAATCCTGCTTTTCCCCCTCTCCTGGGCGTCCCACCGGCTCCCAGATCCGTCCCCAACCATTGTCACCTCCCTTGGGTGGGCAGGAATAAAAGACCCTGAGGACAAGTATGGGAAGGGAGAATAGATCCTGTAGGAATGCACCCGATAGGAATGGATTCTATAGGAACAGCTCCTATTGAAATGGATCCTATAGGAATAGATCCTATGGGAAGAAATCCCATAAGAAGAGATCCCGTAAGAATGGATCCCAGGGAAGTGCATCCTAGATCCTATAGGAGCAGATCCTATTGTCCTGGATCCTACAGGAACAGATCCCACAGGAATAGATCCCATGGGAATGTGTCCTATAGGAAGAGATCCTATAGGAATGTATCCTAGAGAGATGGATACCATAGGAATGGGTCCTATAGGAATGGGTCCTAGAGGTACAGAACCTGTAGGAATGCATCCTAGAGAAATCCATCCCGTAGGAATAGATCTTAGAGGAACAGATCCTATAGGAATGGGTCCTACGGGGATGGATCCTGCAGTAATGCATCCCAGAGAAACAGAGACTCTAGGAAGGGATCCTATAGGAAAGCCGTTTGTCCTTGGAGGCAGACGCCACCTCCTCATTTCCCAAACTTCTCCAAACGAATGATGTTTTACATCCTTCAAGGCTGTTTGAGCAGCACTTATTGAATTTGGCTCCAAACAGCTCCCTCTGATGTGCTTTTCCCTGTCCCCTCTTGCTCCATCTTTTTGATGAATACGAAACCTGGCTGAAAGCTGAGGAACCTGAAAGTCTGACAGATCCTTCACGGATCCCAGAGTCATTTTCCTGGAGGCTTTAATGGATTTTCCTTGGCTGGAGGAAAGGCTTTGGCAGCGAGCTTGGGAGGGAGCAGGGACGTGGAAGGTGCTCTTCCCATAACTTCCCAGTTCCAGCCCCATAAAGGCGGATGGAGGAGCCCTCGCAGCATCGCTCGGATCCAGGGAGAGGGACACGTGTACGCAGGGACACCGGGACAAGTTGCCACCTCCAGTCTTTCAGAAGTCCTACCCCCATTTTAGGCATTTCAAGCACCTAAAATCCAGCCCTCGGGTGACGCTGAGCCCTTAAAGCCATTATTTTGGGAGCAGGTCGGAATCATGACTCTCCAGAGACTAAAAATCGTGGGTTTTACCCTCATGGGAGTGAAGCGTTGGCTGGATCAGGTCCGGGGTGTGGGTGCCTGAAGGGGAGATGCTGCGGGAGCACTTTGGGGGCACAGAGGGGTGTCCCCTGCTGATTTGGGCACCTTGAGAAGAAAGCTGATGTCTCCAGGGATGGTTCATCCACAGCCCACGTACGCCTCCCCGGGGTGACAACCCAGCCCCTGGAGCTGCTGATCGCTCCCCGGAGCCCTCACGCTGCCCCCGACCGGACCCTCAAATAAGGGCAAAATCCCTTATTTCTGCTGGTGACCTTTTTCTCCAGGGCTGGAGCAAGTGTGGGACCAGCAGCAGGACCCCAGGGCTCTGAGAGAGCTTTCCTGGGCTGAGAGCTTGAAGAACCCCCATGAGATGTTGGGAGCAGGAAAACATCCCCTAAACGAGGGGTACTACCCAACCCCAACCCCTGTGCCATCACGGGGCTGGGGGTTTGGTGGCTGCGCTTTTTGGGGGGACGCTGAGACGCTGAACTCATCCAGGAGCTCCAAGGACTCGTCCATGGCTCCGCGCCTTGACCTGGTCTTCGAGCTGGGACACGGGCCAGGGCTCTCCGGGATGATTCATCCCCATCCAGGCGATTTTGGGATATAAAATGGAAGGACCCACCCGGCTGAAAGGGGGGCTGTTCCCCATGGATGACCCCGCTGGAACAGGGTCCGGCTGCAGCATCCCCCTCCGGGGCGAGCCGAGCCTCTGAGCCTCGGCCAAGAGAGACAAGCAAAGAAAAAATAAGGCAAAAAAAGAAAGGAAAGGGGCCAATGCAACATTCCCAACCCGTCGCCGACATGTCGGGTCCCGCCACATCAGAGGGTTGGCTGCCGGCCTGGAGGAGTGCCGGTGCCGGAGGGAGGAGGGTCCCCGCGTCCCACGAGCCGTTGGGGGGGGGGGAGCGCCCGGGCAGGGACCCAGCTGTGGGGCTGGGGCGAGGAACAGCGGGGGGCACGGGGGGAAAGGGTGCTGGGAGGTGGGGGTGTGGGGCCTCGGAGGAAGAGAGGGAGGGAATAGAGAGAGAAGGGGGGGAGAGGGGAAAAAGGAAAGAAAAAGAAGAGAAAGAAAAAGGAAAGAAAGAAGAAAAAAGGGAGAAGAAGAGAGAGAAGAGAAGAGAAGAGAAGAGAAGAGAAGAGAAGAGAAGAGAAGAGAAGAGAAGAGAAGAGAAGAGAAAAGAAAAAATAAAATAAAATGAAAAGAAAAGAAAAAAGAAAAGAAAAGAAAAGAAAAGAAAAGAAAAAAGAAAAGAAAAGAAAAGAAAAGAAAAGAAAAGAAAAGAAAAGAAAAGAAAAGAAAAAAGAAAAGAAAAGAGAAAGGAAGAGAAAAAAAGAAAAAAGAAAAGAAAATTTTTACTTTCTAAGAAAGACTTTGCTTAGAAGCAACACTGAGATTCCCAGAGGTCACTCCTCTGTCTGATTCAACATACAGAAATAAGAGAGAAAAATCTCCTTTTTGTGTAATTTCATGCCATTTAAAAAAAAAAAACAACACCACCAAAAAACAACCCAACTTTTTGTTTTTTCCCTTCATTCTGGGGAGGGTTTTTCCCCCCTCCAGGAA
Source organism: Oceanodroma leucorhoa (assembly GCA_030449065.1). Classification (NCBI taxonomy): domain Eukaryota; kingdom Metazoa; phylum Chordata; class Aves; order Procellariiformes; genus Oceanodroma; species Oceanodroma leucorhoa. The sequence continues at coordinate 41,377 of JASVER010000248.1, read as the reverse complement.
TAAAGGAGAAGAACAAAAGGTGATGCTGAAAGGTGCTCAGGGCTTTCAGGGCCGGGACCCACCTGGCACCCAGGAGAGGGTTGGGGTGGGGGGTCCCATGCCAGGACGGGTCCCACCACCCCGCATGGCCCCCGGGCAGACACACCACCCCATGGACCTTCCCTGGGACGGTTACGCCTGAGCCACACCAACCCCTGGAGGCATTTCTGGGTTCCTCCTCGATGGGAGGTAAATTTTAGGCAAACCCAAGAAAATGCCAACTTTCCAGTGCTGCCTGGCAATGGCTTCAAACAGCACCTAGAAAAAAAAAATCCCACGGCTCATGCAGTTAAATACCACGGACCAGATGAGCCTGGGGACATTGCAGGGAGGGAATTCAGCAATTCCTCTCCAAGCCAGCCCGCCTCGGACGGCGATGTCCCCAGAGACGCCGGGGTCCGTGTCGGTGCCACACAGGGTGCCCAGCGCCATCCGAGATGCTGCCGGCACCCGCCCGGCTCTCCCTGTCGGCAGCTCACATCTGCCAGCCTTCTGCAGACATTTGAAGCCCCAGGGCATCTCCGATGGTGCTGGGGTCTTCTGGCCACGAGCGAAGTCAACAGCTTGGCTAAGTCCCTATGGGCTCTACGAGGAACCTGGCACCTATGTAGGCATCTACGTATAGAAATACACCTGCACCGAGGCGTCAACGTAGAGACCTCCATGAAGACTTGGCCAACGGATGAGTGCGGCAGAAGCACGGCAAGACTCAGCAGTCTCTTGGCTGCGCAAGAAAGGGATGGGACAGCATGCTATGTCCTGGAGGAAACACCTCTTTGTTTCTCGCTGCACCCGAAGAAAAGCGATTTTTGTTCCAGCTGGCTCAAGAAAAACATCGTGTGGCTCCCAGGCAATGCCCAACCGCCCCGCTGAGCCTCAAAATGAGCCTCTCCTGAAGGTCACCTTGGGCATGATGGTTGGGTTTCAGCAAGGGCCACCATTCCCCGCGGTGGCCAAGCAGCTCTTGACCTCTACATTTTGAACCAGCTTCAAAAAATAAAGAAGTGGAGCAAACCCAGAAAAAAACCAAGTCACTGATTTGTGAATAAAACCCTGAAGCAGAAACCCAACGGGGACACAGAGAACCACCTCCCATGGTTGGAAATGGAAACCACTCCTGGCCCTGTCCCAGATATTCGCTCTTTCTCCAGGAATTTGCACCAGAACCGTTTTGGGTTTTCAACACGTCATTTCCCAACGGCTCCACATGTCGCTGCCAACCATATGTGGTCCTTGGCCCCTTTCTTTGGAGAATTGTCCCAAAAATGTCTGTGTGGCCGCCAGGGACTCGGTGCCGAGCCTTGGGTTGGGGGGTGTGTGGAAAATCCTTCCTTGGGACCTTCCCTCTGAGTGGGGAGCGGGTGGGAGGTGATTTTGGGACTGGGCTGGTCCCCAGCCCGTGCTGATGTTAGTGAAATCGCTGGGTTTCAGCTCAAAAATAGGAGGCTCTAATGGGGGGGGTGGGGGGAAGCTCTCATGCAGGAGTTGCATCGTGCACAAGAAGGAGGTAATCGAAAATTCATGGTTTTCAGGAGAAATAATGAGATTCGTCCCTGGGATGATGTAAATGGGCCCCAGGGTGGCACAGGGGAGCGTCCTGGGCTGCGAGAGCCATGGAAGCATCTCTGGAGTCCTCCGAGGACCTTCTCCCCTCACCCACCACCTCTCCCATCGCCCTCCCGGCGAGCCCTGAAGAGGAGACATCGGGGTGGGGGCACGGGCTCCTCCGTTTCGGGAAGAATTCAGCTTATTTCAGTTCAAAGCAGAGAGACCCCCGGGCTCGCGCGGGCTGCAGCCAAGCAGGACTCGCTCCTGAAGAAGGCAATGGATCGGCTCAGCTCCAGTTCCCAAGGGAAACTGAGGCAGGGAGCTGACTGCTGGGGAGGGGAAGGAGGCATCCCCCCCCCTCCCCTGCCCATCCCTGCCCACCAGCATCTTCCCAGCAAGGACAAGCAGGACAACGGGTCCGGCTTGTCCTGGATCTGAATTCCCCCTGGCTTCGGAAAGTCCATCCCTCGCTGGCATCTGCACTGACCATCCATAATGTCCGACTCCGAGCGAAGCCAAACACCCACTTAATTAAACTCCGGGAGAGGATGGAGACGCAGCCGGCTCCGGCTCCGCTCCCTGGAGGCATCGCTCATGCCCACGATGATAGTAAGCAGCTTTAATATTGAAATATGTGCCATTTAGGAAACTGAAGCCATCCCCGTGCAAAAAATAAAACAACTTTTAGCTTGATAAAAGATACAGAGAGTAAATACATTAATAGGAGGTAATTGAAAACTCATGGGAAATCTTTAAGCGATCATGAACTTCATCCGTCGGGATGCTCGGTGTATATACTGCTCCGGCCGACTCGCTACGGCTTTTACAAATCACAGCCTGGGTGTTTTATGGTGCCGGGTCTCAGAGTGTAACAGCGATGTCATATTTAGATTTCTAATTATATTTCGAGATGCTTGAGTGGCTTTTCCTGCACGCGGAGCTGAACAAAGGGGGGAATTGCGGAGAGGAGCAAACCAGTCGTGAGCCATAAAAGAGAGAGAGGACAAGGTATCACCTAATGGAAAAGATCAAGATGTTCCCTTTCCTCTTCCCGGGCTGGCTGATATTAATATGCCGGGAGTTGGTTTGCTCTGTAAATGGACAGATGAGAAGACTGCGGTATATATATATTTTTTTTTTTTTTTTTCTGCTGCTGCTTTGCAATTTGCTTTCCCTCCGCCGGGCAGACGCCGGCCCTGAGCAATGGCCCGTGCAGCAGAACTTGTATTCAGCGTCCTCCTCCCCTCCCGCCTTGCTCCGCGAAATCTCTCTCCCAAATGTCCGTCCTTGGGATGTGCTCCCATGGGCGCAAGCACCCAGCCCGGCTCCCCTCGTCAGCTGCCCCAGGGATGAGGGGGGACCCGTGAGTCCCCGTGGGTGGGATCAGGGTGTTTTGGGGTGGGGGGAGCAGGGATGGAGCAGCGCAGGAGCAGGGGGCAACCCCCAAACTCTCCACCCCTGGAAACCCCCTGGGGCTCCTCGCCGCAGGATGCTGCTCGTGGGTTGACGGGATGCTCTTCCTCCAGCATCCCATGGAAGAAGGGTGGCTTCTCCACCTGTCCATCCATCCATCCGTCCATCTGTCCGTCCCTCCTTGCCTCACTCCATCTCTCCATCACCACCTCTCACCGCCCGGGGTGAAATCCGTGACGCTAAGGGGGGGTGTAAATCCCACCCATCCCCAAAGCCGGGAGCTCCCCCCCGGGCTCGGCCGGGCCGGAGCTGCCGCGGAGGAGACCCGAGCAGCCAGGTCTGCCCCGGGCCGTGATTTCCAGCTGCCGCCGACGCCTGGCCCCGGCTCTCCGCGTCTCCCTGCCCCGCTTGGCAAAAGCTCAGCAATCCTGCAGGGAGCGGGACATAAATCTAGAGGTCAGAGCTAATACCCATTAACAAGCAACGCTGCTTGTAGGTGATTGCAAGGGATTCTTTATAAGGCTTTTGCAGATGAATGGACTGCCTGCAGCCATAAATACACTGATCCACGGCCTCCTGCCTCCGGCACCGGTGCTCTGACTACGCTCGACTTGTTTCCTTAAGGTTTCCTACCCGGCTGGAAGGATGATTATGGCTCAGAGTCCCCTCCTAATGCGGAATGCTCTGCAAATCCCTTGGTTGGGGGCAAGTGTCCCCCTGAGCGTCCCCATGAGCCTGGAGGTACCGAACGTACCGCCAAAGTGATGTTGCTGCGTCGCGGGTACCATTTTCTCAGCATCCCTTCGGGAATGGGAAGGGTGGGACCAGCCGGACCAATGCTGGATGGAGGAAATCCTATGAGAAATAGTTCAGCTTTGGAATTTCCTTTGGAAAACAATGTTAAATAAAACGGTCAATGGAAATTGGGGAGGAGGAGGCACGGCGAGCCCTTCGCATGCTTATCCCGGCATTTCTTGCTTGTACCAGCAAGTGGTTGGGCACAAGCGCTGCATCCTTGATCCTGAACCTGAGATCGTCTTTCCCGAAGGAGTTTTTTAGCCCAGCACGAGCAGCCCCGGCTGGAAATTTCACCCGCCCGATAAACACGTTCATAGATTTCGAGGCCGGGACGGGTGTTTGTAGGAGTTGCCATCCGTGCTGCTGAGCCCTGCTTCGGTTTGAGGACGTAACGGGGAGAAACGGGAAAGCCGAGGTGGGAAACGTCACCCTGACGCCGCTGGGTTCAACTTCCCCCTGGGAAATAAATGGGATGGGAGAGGAGCATCCCGAGAGGGAAAGCCCTCACCTTGGTTTTTTCCAGCGGACCATAAAATGCCATATGTGGGTCCGAACACCGGGGACTTGCCCTTCTTGCCGTGGGGTTGCCGGCATCGCCAGCTCCAGGCAGACCCCGCTCCGCGGGTGCAGGGTGGCCCGTGCCACCTGATTTTCCCTTCTGATTTTTATTTATTTTGGGAGGTTTTGTTCATTTTTAAGCCCCGCATGAGCCTGTCCCGACCCTCCCTCTGCCCCAGCCAGCACCGTGGCAGCATGTGCATGGAAATCCTCCATTTGGGTGTATTCCTGAACCTTGGAAATAGGAAGAGAGGGATGCAAAAGGGACCAAAACCCACCCCAAACCCTCTCCAACACCCTCAGACCCGGCTCCGCACACTGCTGCCACGGGGAGGCGGGAGGGGATGCGAGGAGCCACCGGATCCAGACAATTCCCAGTCCCGCCAGCCGCCCTTTCCGATGCCAAACAAATAAATAAGGCGAAGAGAGAAAGACGGAGCTGACAAAGAGCCCCGGAGGGAGCCGAGCCCGCGCCGGGCGGCCCCGGGAGCACAAAGGCGATCTTCTCACCCTGCGCAAATGCATCACGGCCACGCAGCCCTGGGTAAATACCGGGAATTTATGGCTCCTTCTCCCGGCCGTCGCCCTGCAAATGCCTCTTTGCATCCCCCTTGAACTCCGGCAGGAGTTTAACCACATCTTTCCCGAGCGCTGCCAGAAGTGGGTTTGGATCATCGCCGGCACATGGCTCCTCCGCACACCTCCGGTAAAGAAATAAGGAAAAGAGATAAAGAATTGCGGGGAGTTGGGAAAGAGCCTGGGTTTAGCCCAAGGTCGGTATCTAACAAAACCCGTTAAGCGAGGTAGTCAAAATCCTTAAGAAATGGTAAATTTTGGCAGTGCAGTTTCGTGCTCCAGGGTGGCCAAACCTCAGGGCTGCCCCAGGGCGGTTCACCCCTGGAGCCCCGCCCTCAGCCCGACACCTCCAGCCCCAAATCCTCCTTCCAGCGGCTCCATTTCATCATTTCTGTCACCAAAATTCAAGCTTGGAAGAAAAATTAGTGACACACTCCCCATTAAAGCGACCCAACTTGGGTCCGGCAGAGCGGTAGCCCAACCCAAGCTTTGCGTTGGGTCCCAACTCAACAGCAAAGTCGAGGTGAAAGACACCCCAAGGCCACCCGATGGCAGTGACATCATCCCACCACGCCGTAGCCCAACCCAACCGTTGAGCTGGGTCCCAACTCAACAAGAAATTCAAGGCAAGAGGTGCCCCAAGGCCACCCGATGGCAGTGACTTCACCCCACCACGCCATGAGGGACTTGCTCCTCACTCTCAGGGGTCTGGGGCTCAGACCTCAAGGTCTCAAGAGCTTTTTATTTGGTGCCCCAACACTATGCTCAGCCCTTAAGGATGCTGAAGCGAAGCGAGAAAAAAGGTCCCCCGTGCAAAGGGCTGTGGCCTTCGAGGTGGACTTCGCCGGTGGAGATGTCCATGGTCAATCCTCACCTTCCCTCCAGCTGCAGAGAAGAGAAAAACCAGCACCAAAATGCGGGTGGTCACCACATAACCACAGCTGGAATCTCGCTAAAGCCCGGTTTTGCCGGGAAAAGCAAGGATGCTCTGATTCAAGGGAAGCCAGTAGAGCGGAGCCCGCTAATATGGCAAAGGTTGTTACAACGAGGCCGGCAACTCGTTACACTCATTAGCAACTGGGAAGAGCGAGAGGAGCAGGGACTGATGCTGCAGCGGGGAAAAATTAAGCGAAACATTAGGCGTGACTTCGGCACTGGAAGGGCTGTTGGGAGGGAGGAACAGGCGGCTGGAAGCTGTTCGGGGGGCGCGGGCGGGGGAGATGCTCCCGGCGGGGGACCCATTCGTCGAGGATGGTTTAGGGGTAATGGAGCCGCACTGGGAAGGCGGCTGGCTCCAGGTCTGCAGGTGGGTGGGTTTTTATTTTTGCCCTGAACCCCTCAAACCATCCTCTCAGGGGGGGGAAGAAAAGACATCAGGGCACGTTGGTGCAATTTTTGCATCCTAAAATTAACTGGTTATGGGTGAAAATGTCTATTTGCAGGAGAGATTTTTTCAGGAGCGGGGGAGTATGTTCATTTATTTGACACGCTCAGCCCCCAGAATGCTCTTGCTTTCCTCCCCAGCAGTTCCCAGGCTCAGAAAGCAAAAAAAAACCCCAAGAGGTTTGGGTGGGGAAGGCGATATTTGCTGGGGGCTGCGGTGCCCACTGAGCCCCCAACGCCGAACGAGGACAAGAAATGCTTCCAACACCTTCGCCGGCGCAAAGCGAGGCTACAAATAAACCACTCAAATGGACGGCTCTTGTTCTAATCACCCCATAAAATGTATTTAAGCGGCCAGCCGGAGACTTTCCAGGGGTTTATTTATCTATTTATTATTGCGGCTGACCGGAGCATCCTTCTCCTAAAGAGCCTGGTGCCAAGCGCCGTGAGTTATGCAAAGGCAGGAGGGGAGCGATCGGGGAAGCGCTGCCGTAACTCACGCCAGGAGCCCGGCCGTGGGGATTTTGGGGGACAGGGGGCACCCCAGACCTCTCCACAGAGGGTTTGTGCTCCCCCCATGGGCCATTTGCAAGGGAAGGGATCGGCTCTGGTGAGGGTGCAACCCCATCCATGGGGCAGGGGCTGGGATGCGGCCGTCTGGGAGTTTGGAGGGATGTTGGAGCCTTGAATGGGGTATTTTGGGTTTTTTTTAGTGGAAAAGGTGTTTTCAGGCACCCATTGCTGAGTTATATTTGAGCTGTTCCTCCCTAAAAACCTTTGCCGAGGGGGTGCACGGCAGCTCCCCCCCGTCCCACATCCCCTCCCCAATTCTGGCATTTCCCACCCAGGCCCTCGGTTGGGATGTGGCGGAGGGATGCTGCGCCGAGGCGGAGGGATGCTGCGCCGTGGCAGCGGGATGCTCCGCCGTGGCAGTGGGATGCTCCGACAGGGTGGTGGGATGCCCCAACCTGTCCTCCAGCCCCCAAGCCCCTGCCCTCGCCGCACGCCCGGCTCTTTCCGCCTCAGATCTCAGCCCCTGCGGCCTCTGCAATCATCTCCTCCTCGCTCCCTCGCCTCTGAGCTCCTGCCAAGGGGCGATTTCCCTTCGGGGAGCCGCAATCCCAGCCGCGGCCAGGTGCAGCGGCGCCGGGACCACATAGGGAGAGGCAAAACCCCATCCCCTTCCCAGCCCTGCAGCCCCCGGCCTCAGCGCCAGCAATGGGAAATGCATCAGCAGAGCCCACCGCGGAGCGTTGCTGGGGGTTAGAGCTGCCCCAGCTTGCAAGCTGGGGGATGGAACTGCAATTTGGGGGATGCATTTGCAATCTGGGGATGCAATTTGGGGGATGGAATTGCAATTTGGGGGACGGAACTGCAATTTGGGGGATGGAACTGCAATCTGGGGGATGCATTTGCAATCTGGGGATGCATTTGCAATCTGGGGATGCAATTTGGGGGATGGAACTGCAATTTGGGGGATGCATTTGCAATCTGAGGATGCAATTTGGGGGATGCAACTGCAATTTGGGGGACGGAACTGCAACTGGGGGATGCAGCTGCAATTTGGGGGATGCATTTGCAATCTGGGGATGCAATTTGGGGGATGCAATTGCAATTTAGGGGATGCAACTGCAACCCGGGGGATGCGGCTGCAATCTGGAGGATGCGACTGCGCTTTGGGAGATTGCGGTTTGGGGGATGCAGCTGCAATTTGGGGGATGCGAGAGCACTTTGGAGCTGCAATGGCATTTTGGGGTGCAGCTGCATTTTGTTGATGCAATTGCGTTTTGGGGGTGCGGTGGGAAGCTTGGCGCCAGCGCAGAGGCAGCCCCCAGCACCCTTGGGTGGCCCCGGGAGGTGGGAGCAGCTGCTGTCACCCGCAGACCCCCCCCGGCACCCGCGTGTCCCTACACGCGGCACTCACCTCGCCCCCCACCCCCCACCCCGGGGAGAGCAGCGTGTCGTTCCCGCACTGGGCTGAACTGGGTGCACTGGGAGCGTCGCCTCTTGGGAAAACTGGTTATTTTGGGCGCTTTTGGGCCCTTTTCCCTCCCCAGCCCTGCCCAGGGGCTCGTCCCCCCCTCCCTGCCCGGCTGATCCGGGAGCTGATCCGGCTGAAAACGAGCCAAAAAAAACATCACATCCCACTGCCCCCCACCCCCACCCCCCCCATCCTCCTGCCTTCACCCTTCCCATCCCCAAAAACGGGTGGGATCAGGACCACATCCCCCCCCTCGGATTTTTTCCATCGGAAAGGGGATGCTCAGGCTCAGACTGAAACCACTGTCCCCCCACCAACACCCCTTAAAAAATATTAACTCCCAATCCTCAGTGATGCAACCCCCCCCCCCCTTTTCCCACCTTTTTCCCTCTTTTTTCCCCACTGGCTCGGCCCCATCCGCACCCGAAGCGAGCTGCCGTGCGGATGCAGGCGCCGGAGCCCTGTAAATATTAATCAAATTGCCTTTTTTTTTTTTTTTCCCCCTCTGTTTGGCTCCGCGGGATGCAAACAGATGGGAGACGAGAGGGCTTTTTACCCAGCCGAGGAGCGGGGTAACTCAAACCTAATGAATTCCAGCGGCGGAGCGGTTTTCCATAAAATCAATAGCGGGATGTGAGGGTGTAAATATTTTATTAGGGGCTGGAGCGGATGGGGAGGTTCTCCCGGGGGTGGGGGGGATTGCATGGGGTGGGAGCAGAGGCCTCGATGCTCGGCGGAGGGGGGGGGTGTTTTCCTGGGAAAGCTGGAAAAAAAGGGGGAAAAAAGGAGGGGAAAAATAGAAGGGGAAAAGTGGGATCGGCGTCAGGAATTCCCACGAGCGTTTTTGGGGGTCCCACGGCCAGGACCACCCCCCCCGGCATCGCAAGAGCATCCGGAGCGAAGGCGCTATCTGCTCATTTAATATTAACAAATTGAAATGAATTATTTTAATGCCAATTAACTTGTAGCTGTCCCTTATTAATAGTAATTTAGATTAATATTTCTTGGAAGCGGGAACACTGGGCTCGGGGCTACGTGATTCGAATACCAGAACGTGGCAGAGCTCTTATTTTTTTTTTACCTGAATTCTTGCTTTTTCAACCCAAAATTGGGCCGGAGGGTCTTTTCATAGTGGGGGGGGGCAAGGTAAAAGGGGGTCCCGTTTGGGACACTTGCTGAATGTCCCATAAAAATCAGATTTCCCGGCTTGGCCCAAGCATCCCATCGCAGGACCCTCCTTGTGTCAAGGGGAAGAGCCGCCTCCCCCACCCCAAATACCCCCAAGTGGGAGCCCCCCAACCCCCCCCACCCCAACCCAGTGTGGGGTAGGGGGGGAAGGGGGAAGTACCCCCAAAATAGGGTTTTTCAGGCTGTTTTCTAGAGAGAGCTGGGGGGGGCAGAGGGTATGGTTGGGGGGTGGGCAAAGTTTGCTGCTGCCTCTTCCCTTGGGGGGGGATGGGGGGAGGAAGAGGGAAAGAGGGAGGGAATGGAAGGAAGAAAAGAGAGGAGGAAAAGAAAATGAGAGGAAGGAAGGAAGAGAGAAAGAGAGGAAGAAAAAGGGAAAGAAAAAGGGAAAAATGGGAAAGAAAAAGGAAGGAAAAGGGAAAGACAAAGGAAAAAATAGGAAGGAAAAAATAGGAAGGAAAAAATAGGAAGGAAAAGTGAAAGAAAAATAAGAAAAAGGAGAGAAAAAGGAAGTAAAGGGGAAAAAAGGAAGAAAAGTGGAAAAAAGGAAGAAAAGTGATGAAGAAGAAAGAAAAAAGAAAAAGGAAGAAAAAGGGAAATAGGGAAAAAAAAAATTAAAAGAAGGGAAAGGAAAAAAGGGAAAGAAAAAAGGAAGAAAAAGAGAGAGAAAAGGAGAGAAGGGAAGAAAAAGAGGAAAAAAGGAAGGGCAAGGAAAGGGGCCGGGGGGGGGCGGCCCCCGCTTACCTCCGCTCCGGGCGCAGCTCCCCGACGGGGCGGACGGGCCGGGGGGTCCCGGGGGTCCCGGGGGGTCCCGGAGAAGCTCCAGGGGGTCCCGTCCCGGCGGGGGCGGGGGTGTCCCGTTCCGGGGTGTCCCGTCCCGGGGGGGTCCGGTCCCGGGGGTCCCGGGGAGGGGGGGCCGGGCCGGTCGCAGCACCGCCGTCTCCCTCCGCCCGCTCCGCCCGACCCGGACCCGCGGCCGCCCCCGGGGCCCGGCCCGTCGAGGCGGCCCCGGCCCGCACCGCCCCCGGCACCGCCCCCAGCCCGGCCCCGGGGGGGAGAG
>JASVER010000247.1:298969-356037 GCA_030449065.1 Oceanodroma leucorhoa | reverse complement strand
CTTGACTAGTAGACTACCTAGCAACAACTAAAAACATCAGTGTGTTATCAACATTCTTCTTATCCTAAATCCAAAACATAGCACTAGGAAGAAATGATTTTTTGGTTTTGGTCATTTTGGGGGTTTCTTTTACTGATGTTGAGAAGTTATTTGTGATAATTTGAACAGTCTGAATGACTATGTACGTGCACTGGAAATGGTAAAGAAGCTGAGTCCACTGATGTGCTTTTTTTGCACTGGGGGAAAAAAGAATTATTTTAGAATAGAATAGAATGGTTTGGATTGGAATGGACCTTAAAGATCATCTAGTTCCAAACCCCTTGCCACGGGCCTTCCATTAGATCAGGTTGCTCAAAGCCCCATCCAACCTGGCCTTCAACGCTCCCAGGGAGGGGGCATCCACAACTTTTCTGGGCAACCTGTTCCAGTGTCTCACCACCCTCACAGTAAAGAGTTTCTTTCTAATATCTGATCTAGATCTACCCTCTTTCAGTTTCAAATCATTACCCCTTGTCCTATCACTACACTCCCTGATAAAGGGTCCTTCCCCATCTTTTTTGTAGGCCCCCTTTAAGTACTGGAAGGCTGCTATATGGTCTCCCCAGAGCCTTCTCTTCTCTAGGCTAACCAACCCCAATTATCTCAGCTTGTCCTCACAGGGGGCATGCTCCCACCTCCTGATCATCTTCATGGCCGTCCTCTGGACCCATTCAAGCAGGTCCATGTCTTTCTTATGCTGGGAGACCCAGCACTGAACACAATGCTCCAGTGGAATCTCATGAGAGCGGAGTAGAGGAGGAGGATCACCTCCCTCAACCTGCTGGACACACTTTTTGATGCAGCCCAGGATGTAATTCGCTTTCTGGGCTGCAAGCGCACATTGCCGGCTCAGTTTTTCATCCATCAATACCCCCAAGTCCTTCTCCACAGGGCTGGTCTCAACCCACTCATCACCCAGCCTGTATCCATATTTGGGATTCCCCTGACCCAGGTGCAGGACGTTATCCTTGGCCTTGTTGAACTTCATGAGGTTTGCACAGGCCCACTTCTCTAGCTTGTCAAGGTCCCTCTGGATGATATCCCTTCCCTCTAGAGTATCAACCACATCACTCAGCTTGGTGTCATCTGCAAACTTGCTGAGGGTGCACTCAATCTCACTGTCCCTGACAAAGATGTTAAATAATACTGGTTCCAATATGGACCCCTGAGGGACCCCACTTGTCACTGGTCTCCACCCATAGATTGAGCCGTTGATCACAACCTTTTCAGTGCAACCATCTAGCCAATTCCTTATCCATTTAGTGGTCCACCCATCAAATCCCTGTCTCTCCATTTTAGGGACAAGGATGTTGTGTGGAACAGTATCCAATGCTTTGCACAAGTCCAGGTAGATGATGTCAGTCACTCTTCCCTTATCCACCAATCCTGTAACGCCACCATAGAAGGCTACCAAATTTCTCAGGCTTGATTTACCCTTAATGAAGCCATGTTGGCAGTCACAAATCACTTCTCTGTCCTCCATGTGCCTTAGCATAGCTTCCAGGAGGATCTCCTCCATGATCTTGCTAGGCACAGAGTTGAGACTGACTGGACTGTAGTTCCTCAGGTCTTCCTTTTTTCCCTTTTTAAAAATGGGGGTTTTGTTTCCCCTTTTCCAGTCACTCGGAACTTCACTGGACTGTCATGACTTCTCAAATATGATGGAGAGTGGCTTAGCAACTTCATCTGCCAGTTACCTCAGGACCCTCAGATGCATCTCATCAGGTCCAATGGACTTGTGCACCTTCAGGTTCCTTAGATGGTCTCGAACCTGATCTTCTCCTACAGTTGGCGGGTCTTCATTCTCCCAGTCCCTGCCTTTGCCTTCTGCAGCTTGGACGGTGAGGCCTGAGTACTTGCAGGTGAAGACTGAAGCAAAAAAGTCATTGAGTATCTCCACCTTCTCCATATCCTGAGTAACCAGGTCTCCTGTTTCATTCCAGAGAGGGCCCACATTTTCCTTAGTCTTCCTTTTATCCCCGATGTACCTATAGAAGCTTTTCTTGTTGCCCTTTACGCCCCTGGACAGATTTAATTCTATCAGGGCTTTAGCTTTCCTGGCCTCATCCCTGGCTGCTTGGACAATTTCTCTGTATTCCTCCCAGGCTACCTGTCCTTGCTTCTACCCTCTGTAGTCTTCCTTTTTGTGTTTGAGTTTGTCCAGGAGCTCCTTGTTCATCCATGCAGGCCTCCTGGTGTTTTTGCCTGACTTTCTCTTTGTTGGGATACGTCGCTCCTGAGCTTGGAGGAGCTTGAATTCATCCTTGAATATTAACCAGCTTTCCTGGGGCCTTCTTCCCTCCAAGGCTTTATCCCATGGCACTCTATCAGGCAGATCCCTGAAGAGGTCAAAGTCTGCTCTCCTGAAGTCCAGGGTAGTGAGCTTGTTGTGCACCCTCCTTGGTGCCCTAAGGATCTTGAACTCCACCATTTCATGGTCACTGCAACGAGGGCTGCCCTTGAGCTTCACATTCCCCACGAGTCCCTCCTTGTTGGTGAGAACAAGGTCCAGCATAACACCTCCTCTCTTTGGCTCCTTTACCACTTGGAGAAGGAAGTTGTCATTGACGCATTCCAGGAACCTCTCGGATTGCTTATGCCCTGCCGTGTTGTCCCTCCAACAGATATCGGGGTTGTTGAAGTCCCCCATGAGGACCAGAGCTTGTGAATGTGACGGTGCTCCTATCTGCCTCTAGAGGGCCTCACCTACTCGGTCTTCCTGGTCGGGTGGCCTGTAGCAGACCCCCACCGTAATGTCACCTGTCCCTGCCCTCCCTTTAATCCTGACCCGTAAGCTCTCGGTTGGCTCCTCGTCCATCCCATATGATGGTTAAAAAGCAAGAACAGCATTAACTTCCAAGCTCATGTATAGTGGATATGCCTCATGTATACTGGTTCCTACACTTATTTAATATAGTGTGGAACTGAATTAAACAGTCCCTAGATATAGCATTGAAAGCACAGTGTGACACATGTCCAGTCTGGAGCACAGTAGCAAAGACCATCTCCTGATCTTCTAGCCAAGATAGAAAGGGTTTTTAAAAGACATGGAAGAGAAAAGAAGAAGAGGTTAAGATGATCTTTTTTTCATAGAGATTGGGAAAAAAAAAAAAACCCAAACAACAAGGGAGAGGCACAGAGCACTGAAATCCTTGAAGGAATAGAGACTTGGCTATACCATGGAAAAACACTATACTGCCAATCTACAGGTTTTCCATAGGTACTGGTAGGCTATAAGTCTGTGAGCAAAAAATCCTTCAGGACCACCAGGCCTTGTAACCAGCCAGAGCCTGTGCAGGGTACTATGACAATGACTGAGACAATTGCAGGGCAAGGATGCTGTCTGGTTACATCAGAGTGTGAAAAACATATTCTCGTGCTCTATTGTGTGGACTGCAGATAGGATACAAAACTCCTTGTGCTTAGCTGAAAGTAGGAAAAGGAATGAAGGCTAAAGTACAATGATAATTTTCAAGGAGCATATAACTGATATGCAACTGTTATAAATGGGATAATTGTAGTGTAATTTGGAGGTGCAGAGTCTTGGTAGGACACTCGCTAATCATATCAGTAACACCATGTCAGGCTGAAATTACCTGGGTAACCAGATCAGAACCACATAAATTGGATATAGATGTTGCAGAACTGGGACCAATAAGCAAAAAGTAATTGAGAGTGGATTGTTTCTTTGGAAGAAGTTTGAGAAGAGAAAGGGAGATAGAATGGCTACAAAAAGGTGGATTCAGAAGTAGAAAAAAATGGGAAATAATGTATGAAATCAGGTAAGGAGAAAAGATGAGACCTTCCAACAATAGGCGTGCAAATGCCTATGGATGGTAATGAAGCTGACTGCAGATCCAAGCCCACCAGGAAACCGCAAGGAGACCCATTGGTCAACCTAAAAGAGTTTCCCTCAGGAGAAAGGAGGGCAGGTGGACTATATGCTTGTATGTCTCTATTACTGAGATGAACACTAACTTTCCCTGTAGTTTTTTATCAGGATGCTTACCATTCAGAGTATGTAGGAGGAACCATACCTACATACTGTGGCACACCACTGCTGTGGATGTGTAGGAAGAGAACATCAGATAAATAATTGCATGAACAGAGGAGTGTTTTTGACCTTGAGCAGGCAGTGTGTTTGACTTGAACTAGATGTTCTTCTGTTGACACTGTGTTTCTGATTCAAAGGTTTCTGGTTTTTACATTGTGATCACAGGACTTTCCAAAGAGCAGGTTTTTATCTGAAATTGTTAAGATTAATTTTTTTTACATTAAGAATGGAAATACCATATGTGTCTGCTGCTCCCAGGACCATATATGGTGTTTTTTCAAGCAAGAATTTCTGTGCTTTCCAAGGCTTGAAAATATTCACAGTAGTATTACGAATATATGATGGGCTAATCATGCAAGTCAACAACAGGTCTATAAATAGTGAGGACCATTCACAGATGGTTATGACATAGGTATAAACATAGAAATTCTAGCAAATGCCGAAAGTATCTTTAAGTGGAAACTGTACTGTCAGTATGCTCAGTGATCTAAAGTTATCAAAAGAAAATACAGGAAAATCAATAAAATAAGAATGGAAGGAAACAGAAACAATGGCTGGGGAAAAAAAAAGGTAAAATTCATCTAACTGTGAAAATAATGCAGTCACAGCAAATGCCCTACAATGCCATGTGGCTGAGACAAATGGGGAACATAGGACTCACTACAGCCTACATTTTCCTTTATCAGGAGCATGAGAAGCACAGAACTAAAGCAATTCACCTGGCTACTGCTAGTATTAAAAATTTCTCTGGCTTTGAGTGCTAAAGTCACATATCCACTCAAAGTATATGAAAATCCATATGCCTTTTCATTTCTACTCAAAGGGAGAATTGTATTCTTAGATGTTAGGCAGCCACTGGTTAAAATAAAGAGCTATGCTGTGGACAAGGATATGCCCATGCTTAGGGAGTTCACAACCCCCAGAAATGATAGCTGTAAAGCTAGGATCATTTTTTTGGGGCAGACACGGTTTCTTCTTCCTGGATGAATGCTTTAACCACCAGTGCCCCTAATCATTGCTTTCTCTATAGTGTGTTAAACTCTTGTTTCCTCCAAGAAACAAACAAAACCACAAACAAAACATCAAAGAACACCCACCTACCCAGCCAATGCTATGTCCAGCATATCTGAACAATGTGAAATGTAAGTAATGTAAATGTATGTAAGTGCATGTTCATGCTCTCAGACAGACTCCTGGGTCAACGACTTCAGGGAATTAAGCCCTAGCTGTCCATCAAGTCTCAGGTGTCATCTGGGAGAGTTCCTGGAACTCAGCGCTGGGCAAAGGGTTTGGGAATGTAGAGAGTTTCAGAGCTAGCTGAGAGAGAGTGAGGGTCTCACTTTTATTCAAGTTTCCCTGTAGATGAGTTACCTTTTTTACAGGATCTACCCCTTGAAAAAATTTAGAATTATTCTTGTTTCTCCGGTGTTTCCAATGATGCTCTATAGGTGGCAGTGCAGAATACATTTCTCTGGTACTTCAACCGACTGAGAGATTTGTGTGTTTGGAAAGATTTGGATGTTTTGGTTATTGCAGTCACTGTACGTCTGTATTTTTCCAGATGACTCAGGCAGTCTTCCTTTACAATTGTTCATTATTATTAATAGACGTGTTAGCATTTTATCATTACAATCTTACACATTGTTGGTTGTCTAGTTCTTTCAATTGACTCTTTTCTATTCTTGCTCTTAAATTACTTGTACTGTTGCTCTGGTTCATTTGGGAACAAAGCAAACAAATCACTTGGAACTCCTATAAATCCTCTCTCTTTAGTGTGTGCTTTTTTTTTTTTGATGTTTCACCTTCACAGAAAAATGTTTCCAGAACCCTGAATAAATTAAAGGAATAACACATCCTGTTCCATAAAAGGAACAAACCAGCTTACTTACTGATAGGGAAATGCATATGTGTTTATTTAAAGCTGATGCTTTGAAAGTAAGTGAAGATAGATGRGACTTTAGGGGTGATGGAAAATCAGATTTCCTCTCTGCTTCTACAACTTGGCATGAGTTCTCAGCTCATTTGACTTAATTGACTTTTTACATTCTCCTGTGGAAACTGATGTAAATTTCAGGATACCATTACCATTTTTCATTGGAAAACAGATATTTATTCATATCTGTCATTCACTCTGGAGCCTTTTTAGCTAGAAATGCACACAATGTTTCAAACATTGGCACATTATACAATTCTGTGGTTTGGAAATCTTAAATCATGGGTTCTTTGGCAGGCAACTTCAACTTTCACAGGCAGGAATACGTGTCTTGATTCCCAATGTCATTAGCTTCCAGAGCAAGTTAGGTTTACAAACTATGTCTAGAAGTGCCCTCCTACACCTTCTTGAATAATCTCCTATCCTTTCCCACTCATCGAAAGCTAACACTGTCCTGGTACCTGCAGACCTAACCATGAAGCCTTTGTTCCTTCTTACAACACTCCAATATCAATGACTATCATTTGTAGACTTCTCATTCTCTCACTGGAGATGAAAATTAGAACATAGAATTTAGGTGACCAGTTACACAGCCTGAACAGCAGTACTGAATCTGGTTGTCAAAAATTACATTTTTAAGACCGTGATGCAATTTTTTGAAACAGCAAAACGGGGATGATTTATGGAAAACCATTCTTTTCCCTAGAACCCCAAAGAGCAACTCATAACTGTGCTTGTCAGGTTAACAGATAAGGTATTTCTGCAGGAAATGTAAAAGTTAGATCACCTACCTAAGGTTGATATGGCCCTGAAATTGCTGGGAAGGAGACACATCTGCCTTGCAGATATCAAGAGTGGAAAGCAGCCTGCGGCACCCTGAAGGGCTGTACGCCAGCCTTGTCTGTGTTCCAGCACTCAGCTGCCCACAGCAGCACTGTGTGATGCACTGGCTCCCAAGCCAGCTTGCTCAAAGACCTTTTCTTGGCACATATATACATCACTCATATTGCTGAACAGTGATTATTTCAAGTGGCAACTTCTTTATGGTACCTTTTGCTTGTTTTTGAAGACCTATTGTTATCATGGAGTTTATACAATGTTTTTATGTGTAAAGTTAATTGAAAGCCAATGACAAGAAATTGAGACAGTCCTATGAACAACTGCAACCGAAGGTAAGACAGAAAGATAGAAGTTTCTTTGTACAGTTGAACTGATACTGTACTAAAAGCTTTTACATGACTGTTCAGCATGTTGGACTAGATAGGTCAGGCATGCGAATCACACTGTGGATGCTATATTTACTTTTAAAGTATCTCTGTCACATGGCTATACATAGCCATTCTCATTCAGGGCAAGCAACCTCAGCGAATGCAATGCTCTATTGAAATTGCTAGAAGACTTTAATTAAACCTGTAATACAAAAATTTACAAAAATACAAAAGAATGTTTTATCTGTACCTGGAGTCTTCATAGCCACAGTAAGTGGTTCTATTTTCTCTATCTTCTAGAACAGAAAACACTTCTATTATGTGTTTTATCTGAAATTAGGATTAAAAGCTTTTTATCTGTTTTCCTATAATAGCAACATAATTAAAAGTTCAGTCTCTTATTTTAGCCTATGTTTTGCCTCAAGGCAATATTTGTACTAAAATTCTATTATGTTTCTGCCAACATAGAGTAATTTTGAATAAAAGGAATCCAGATTTGGTTAGACCATACAATAATGAGGAAAACAGACAAACAAACAATAATTCCCTGTTTATTAAATAATAATATTAAGCCATTGATTGGAAAACAAGCTTCCCACTGCTTCAAGCCTTGGCATGCTGATTACTGGATTTTCTATCTATAAAAACATTGCTTTTTTAGATATAAATATTTTGAAAAATAATGAATGCATGTTATGATTACTGTTACCCTAATATGGTCTTTTGTTTCCCACAGAGATGGGTATTCTTGCTGTACTTGCTCTACCATTGCTTCTCTTTGGGATCAGTGGAATTTTTTATATTTACCAGTCAGTCAGGTGGCTATTGTCCAAGTCAGCTGTGCAAAACAAGGTGGTGGTGATCACGGACGCCATCTCTGGACTCGGCAAGGGTGAGTGATCTCCTTTCTTCTCAATGTCAGAGAACAGAAACAGCCAGAGAACCACCCTCTAGGTGATAAAATGTGCATACATTACCTTGTATATATCCATAACTGCCTGGATGAAGCCGAAGTTAAGAAATATATTTTGTAAAAAATCCTATGATTTTTAAATGTACATTTTTAGTCTCAGCCACAGGAACTGCAGAGGTTTGTCTTTATTTAATTCAATAGAATGAGAGGTTTTGTAAGCACATTAAGAGTGCTATTTTTAGCATGTTGCTACTATGAGATCTTATTACATAGGCTGTCACTGCAGGATGGCAGCAAATCAGTATAAACAGGTGTCACCTTACTCTTTACATGTTCCTTTTCAGCCCTTAAAGACTTCAACATTTCCTGCTGCCTATAAACAACAGTGTTCACCCCTCTGTACCTGTTCATATCTCTGCCCCCTCTATCACCCATGTTACTCCTCTTCCCTTGACATCCTCCAGTACCTCCAACTGGGCTGCCTGGCTATGTGTAATGGTGGGTTCAGTGGACAGAAGGAAAGGCTATGTGATATTTATCTGTTTACACAAGCTGTTTGCCTGAATAGCCAGCCACTTAGCTTATACTTCTTTTTGACTCATATTTCCTGCCTACACGGTGCTGCCAGATTAAAGGTACTGGGTCATATATTGCTTATGTACAGTCCTGCTCTAGGCATCACTTGATGGGCAGTAGATGCAAGTGCCTGATAAGGCAAACATAGCTTGAGGGCTACTTTTGGTGTTTTCAATGAAGACTTGCTGTATGTTGGAAACATTGCATTCCCAAGCAGAAAATAGATCGGGAAAGGGAATGCTCTTGCAGAATTATTCCTTAGCATAACAGAGCAGAGACCTGCAACAGAAATACACACTATGCTGGCAAGGAGTGCACTTTATCAGAGACTGTTAGGGCAAGGTATGAAATAATTCTGACCTCCACATCCCACCTGGTCTTTCCCTTTCCCTGACACACTTCAGTTTCAGTTGAAGACAATATTAGCATGTGTTTTCTCTGATTGGTTATATTTCAGTATATTTGTTTAGAGACGTGTGATTCAGAGTTCTCCAGCTGAGATTGAGTGTCTTATAGAATCACAGGATGCCTGGAGGTTTCTAGACAGAAGTCCTGCTTGGAGCAGGAACATCACCAGTGCTAGACCTGGTGTGTGTGGCTTCAAGCCAAATCTTGGAAACTTCCAAGGATAAAGAACATTTATTGAACATTTCTCCAGGTATCTTGTTCCAGCACTGCATGACCCCTGGGGAAGATTTTCTTAAGTTCAATTTCCTTATTAATCTTTCTTCATCTTATGTTTTTTTTTGTGACTAGCTGCTGCCTGTCTCTTGAGGCTAAAAAGGCAATCACCTCCCACCGCATCACCCTGCACCCTTTTTCATATAGATGAAAAAGGAGGTAACTCAAAGCAATTTTATTTTATTATCCTAGACATATCTACTGCCAGTATCCCATAGGGTGATACTGAGAAGTTATTTGCAGGCTTGAATGATTCCAAATCATGCAGAATTTACTGTGCACTTATATATGCAATGGCCATTCATCCAGAGTTTCAAAATACCAGTTGTCTGGCCAGCTGCTGCATATTTGAGCTCTTAGGCAACAGCCAAATTCCTTTTCCCATGTGCCAGAATTTCCGGACTAAAGATGACATTCATCGAAGTTAAAAAAGAGGAACAAAAACTATGATGATTGAAGATGTTTGCAATGGTTTATGGTTGTTATTTAACCCTGATTCCTGTTTCTTCTCATTACTATAACTCAGAAAAGTCCAGGATAGTTCTAGAGGAGAATATAATTGGTTTCCCTTTTTCCCTTTTATTGCTTTTCACACAGTAGTCACATTTTATTCATAAGGTTGCCCCAGCTGTTTATGTTTGTAGGAAAAATACTGGTGTAGTTGTCCCAGTACTGGCAAATAATCTTTTCAGCTTTAAATCAAAAATCTTTCTATGCTAGATAAAAGAAAATTAAAGACATTCATAAAATTACTGTCATAAATAATGAAAAAGATTACATAAATAAAASTCTCCAGCTGCCCATGTTTACAAAAATAGAAGATTGGATCCAGAAGTGCTTCCATACAGATATTAAGAGTCTAACATGGGCATTTAAGAAATCTAAGATGGGCATATTAGCATAACTGGATTTGCCTGTGTGTACTGAAATCTGAAGAAAGTGCTTTTTGGAGGACAGGCAGCTATAGCACTAGGGTTGTACTGTTGCCCATTAAAGAGAGGCTGTAGGAGCTAAGACAAATCAAACAGGCTGGAAAGGCATAACAGTAATTGTAAGACCATATTCCTGTTCTTCCCATGCTGAATATATAACTGTCATCCAGATTTTATTTAGGGACCAAATACGAGGGGTCCAAGGCTGAGAGCTTTTTGGAAGATCCAATCAGGAAGAAAAACACAAGAGGAAAAATAACTCTTGATTTCCAATCCTACCAGCACACATAACCCACTGTCAACTAATTGTCTGGCTGCATCCAAACCAGATCTCTGGTTTGGGGCACAGTGGGCACATCATCAGTCGCATCCTCAGGCCTATCTGCAAGGCTTTATCTATTCCAAGAAAGAAAAGGCAGGCAATTGTGTACTTTTCCTGGTCAGGAGGACAACCTTGACAGATTCCTGGACTGAGAGCCACAGTTTCAGTTCAGCTGAGCTAGTACATGCACCCTGTAGCAGCCTATAACAGCCAGAGGGATACAACAGACAATGAATTCGTAAAAGATACCCATGAGATATCTATGCTCCATGTTTTTAAAAGCCTTTCTTTGGTCAAACTGACAGGACAGTGAGGAATATATGCTCCCTCAACACCACCTAGAGAAGAAAATAGACCAGACACACACTATCACAATACTCCAGCCTGCGATTTCATAATCTGGATTGAGTTGATCACATACTCCCATGAAGACCTAAACTAATGAGTTGGCTGCAGTCTTGTAGCCAGTGCTGAGGTGGGATGATGGATAATACTGACTGCCAGTTCCTTATGCGAGTCCCCACTTTCAGAAAAGCATAATCATAATTCGTTTGCCTAAGAAAGGGAGCAGAATCCTCCGGAGAGACCTGTCTTAAACTAGGGTGAACCCCTAGCTCAGAATAGCCCTGCATATATGGAGAAAAAGCAGTGCCAGCCCAGCATACCCAGAAACTTCTCAGTGGCCTTTAGGGAATGTAGCTGAACAAGAGGTAGCTGAAGCTGGTCCCTAATGCCTCTGCTGACAACTGGGAAGGTCCAACACTTAGGAGATACAGGTCTTGGGATGGATTACATATGGAGGGAAGGGTGTGTAGAAGAAAGGCCTCTCTCATTGGTGCTCCATCTGTGGGCCAGTGGGCAGTAAGTTTCTCTGTATTGCTCTTCCTCGTAGTTGTAGACGAGTTTTATGTTGCCAAGAGTTTCACGAAGGTAGCAAATAAAGCTAGTTTTACTATTTACTGGGGTTGGTTCATTTCTTCTTTATACTGCAGTAGACACGAAGGTTTGCAGAAGATGCAGTTTGTATTGTAACAACCTTAAGTGTGTAATTTTGTCTATATTTTTCTTTATAGCAAGTGTGTCTGTAGGTGGAGAGAGTTAAGGAAGAAAGATAATCAGAACAATTTTTCTAACTCAAACCCATCATCCATTAACTGGCATACTGCTCTTTTCTGAATTAAATTTTTATCAAATCCCATGACTAAACAGTACCATTGTGCTGTACCATTAATTGTGCATTATACCATCACATTAAATTTTAATTTATTACTCACATATATATTATTGCCATTTAGTGCTTTCTTTTTTCTCATATATATTTATTCTTTCAAAATTAATGAATTTTAAAGAATAGATTCAACATCATCAGCAAAACCAGCATCCCATTTCAAGCAAAATAAACAAAATCAAATTGTTATTATTATTATTATTTCTTTTGAACATATTTCTCTCCTAGAATGTTCTCGGGTGTTTCACACAGGAGGAGCAAGGCTTGTGTTGTGTGGCAGGACATGGGAAAAGTTAGAAGCCTTGTATGACGCTTTAATTAGTGTGGCAGACCCCAGTATGGTAAGTATTTCCTCGCTCTATTTTGAAAATTCACAGCTTGAGTTAAACACCTTGTTTAGATACACAAAGTGCGTTTAAATCCAATAAAACAAGGTACATGAAACATGATTCACTGTTAATGGTGGTTTTGGTCACCCAGGTAACACACCCAACACAATCCAGAGAGAGAGAGAGAGAACATCTCTGAAGGTCTTTAGAGCATGATGCCAAAAGTAGAAGTCAGAAATCCTACTCTCTTGAGCTAATTCAAGGCAATTGCTGTAAAACAACTGAGTGGTCCTGCATTTTGAACTAGCCACCCAACTAGAAATGCTGGGCAGAGGAATTTGTCTGTTAATTTGGATGAAAGGGATCCAAAGTGTTTCATTTAATCACAGGAACTATCATCCATTTTTCACATAATTAGAGTGCTCAAGGAGTGGGAGATGAGTCTAARGATTGAATTAATTTTGAGTTTCTCCACTACTTTGGGAGAAGTCCCAGCTAGAAGGGCATGGGGGCATATGAATAAGAGTGCCCTTTCCTCATTACCACTGACTGGGTCACCATGCAAATAGACATGCAAGGCTGCCCCTGTTGCCAGTTCTTTGGAAGGTGTTTCTTTGATGCTTATGGGAAAGCTTCCCTTCTGTGACCAACAGATAGCTGACTCATTTCAGGGCACAGGCATTCCTGAAGGTATCACACAAATTCTACAGCCATTGCTCACCAGACCAACAAATATTTGTGTTTGACCCTTTTTTTGCAGTAAGCTTCATTCATCTGCATAAATAACCATAAAATAGTGTGTTCATGTTAGTCTGTGCAGACTCAACTAAGAAAAATATATTAAGTATGACTAAGGGATCTGCATTACATTGTCATAGTAATATAGAAAGAGAAGATACTCAGAGTTCCTTCCTCTGTCCCATAGCTGATAAAATCTACATCTTTGCAGAAATCACACAAATGTAAACCCTATTTGAATAACCTACAGCTGAACAAACAATTCCTACCTTCCAACTGCCCCCCATATATATGTAAATTATCTATCAAAACACTACATCCTAGACTCTGTGGCCAGCAAAGTTCTCCAGAGGGCTGCTTACCGAAAGACCGTAACTTGGAGTGGTAGGAGTCACTCCCTGTGTCTATTATCTGTCTCCACCGATTACAAGAGAGACAAAACTCAATAGGGTAGAGCTACTCCAGCTTACCCTTCCTATGGCATTCTGCTTCATCTGAATTTCAGAGTCTATGAATACTCATTGCTGAACTACCTTCTTTCTAGAGTGGGKTAAAAGAACAAATCGAAGTTTTTGTGAGAATGATAAAAGCACTTTCTTCAGATATCAGGGTAAAATAATTTACAAGACAAGCAAATAGAAATATATTTTTATATAACAGGTATCCTTGATATAAGTCTTTTCTTTATTAGACATATGCACCAAAGCTCATACTTCTAGATATCTCAGACATAAACTGCATTCAAGATGTAGCTAAGGAAATACTGAATTGCTATGGCTGTGTGGATATACTGATCAACAATGCAAGTATGAAGGTGAAAGGAGCAGTACAGAGCATTTCATTGGAACTCGATAAAAAGATAATGGATGCCAACTATTTTGGACCTATAACATTAACCAAAGGTATTTTAATTTTTTTTCCTATCTTGCTGTTGCTACTTAAAGCTTGAGATCCAAGTCATTGGCATTACACTGTTTCGTTTGCACTTATTTTTGCCTTCGTCACTACAATCCAAAACAATTGTGTGAAAATCAATAGACTGAAATCGAGGTGAAGAAGAGCAAAATCAGTGTGCCTGGGTTTGGAAATACAGAAGCAGGTGTTTGAAAGACAGACATTTTTTAAAATATCTGCTTATTGTCTTTTGCATATGGTGACTCCTTTATTTATATGCTTGCTGCCTTTGTTACAAAGACAATTGTTTTCAAATCCCTTGCAAGGATACAGGCAGGCTGACAGTTAAATGGGATAATACTGCACCCAAATCTGCATGCAGAATCCAAGTGAAGTCTAGAAGACACTCAATTTCCAGCTACTGGATTTTGTGATACTTTTGATTGCAGTATTGAGACAATCTTCATCAAAGTTGTGCTATCTACATTTCAGCTGTCACTTCTTTTCACTAAATACATTGAGCTCTTTTACTTATGTGGCTCTTTCTTTTATTTCTTTTATTTCTTTTTTTCAGCGATTCTTCCCAACATGATCTCAAGAAGAACTGGCCAAATTGTTCTAATTAATAGTATCCAAGGAAAAATAGGAATCCCATTTCGTGCAGCTTGTAAGTTATACATAGTAAAAATGTACATTCTAATGCATAAATTGTGAGTATTCCATGGCACTGATAATAGGTTATTAAAAGTGCTAATTTGCATTCTAATTCAGTAAACTATTAATACAGTATTTGACTAAAAAGTTTTCAAATAAGTGGAATTCAAGAAGAAATAGATAAAATACTATCTTTTTTTCATGATCTTTGGAGACATTCAGGAAACAGCAAACTTGTAGGTCTAACATCTGTAATGGATGTATTAGTAGAAACCATAAGGAATAATGAAGTAATGTATAAATACAACACACTGGTAGATACTAGCTACTGCTTTGTAAAGGGAGGCTCATGCACTTAATGGATTTATGTGCAGGAGTTTAAAAGTCTGCTTGGCTTTCCAGAAAATTTTCAAGAAGGTCCTTCATCCAAAGCTCCTACTGAAGCTAAGCTGTCCTGAATTATGATGAAAGGTCTTTGCATTAATAAAATGCAAAGTTAGTAGACAGAAAATATAGAACAGATGTATGCAGACATTTTTAACTGTGACAGGAGTTCAGAGTGGATGATGGGCTCTGAATTAAGAGGTCTGCGAGACCTCAGGATTGTGACTTACAGTTCCATGAAAGCAAAATAAAGTGACAGAAACTGTAAGGAAAGCAGTAGAGAAATAAAATTAAATCCTGTCTTCATGCCTTTGTATAAATCTATGCAGTGACCATCTTGAACATTGTGTGCAATTCTGGTTCCCAACTCAAAAGAAGTATAAGAACTACAAAAAAGGGTCAGAAAAGAAACAACACATTGATAGGACATCTGGAATAGTTTCCATCTAGGAAACAGCTGATTGTGTCAAGATACATTGTATGTGTAGAAAATCATGAGTAGCAGAAGAGCTAACAGAGACAGTTTTTACAATGCCTCTACTGATATCTATGTTGCCTGAAATAAAGTTGCCAGAAGAAGCAATTTCAAAACAATTGAATGGAGAAGCTTCTTTCCATTCCCTGAGTCCACCTGCATTTTTTAGATTATATTATGCACAGGCTGATTTTCACTGCAAACAAAGTCAAATATAAGGTGGACGAGTGCTTTGCAGCTCTGCTGCACTTAACACATAGTTCTGGTTTTTGGTCAAGGTTCACATACTATCATCCTTCTTTAATATCATTCTCAATAAAAAGGCACTAAGAGCAGTTAAAAAATCCTTAACATTCAGTTACTTTAAAAATAACTTTTATATTAAAAACATCTTGGATTGCTGCTGCAGGGCAAAGGCCTAATTAGTTTTCAAAACATTAGTACTCCTGTATTCCAGAAATGGACATGTATTTCACTGCATTTTAGTGATGTGCCACAAACTGCAGCAACAGATGGTGTGGAGACTCATCTCAGGGACAGCTGTCCATCCACCAAACTGTAGAGATAATAGAAGTATTATTCCTTAACCAAGACTTAATATTTCTGATTGGGAAATCCAGACACGTGCTCTTTGACATGTATAGGGAGACTGACTACATACCTCATGCATAATTGTCCTGTACAAATAATTTTCTTTTGCTTGTTTTAAATATGTCATATAATTTCACTGGGTGAAATAATTCACTGTTCTTTTGCCTTTTGGCTAATCATTACATATTCAATTTTCCAAACATTCATGTTTTATGGAGCTCTATGATACATCTGTATCCCTGCATTCATATATCCAAACATGCATATGTGGGTTTTTTTCTTTCTTTCAGATGCTGCTTCTAAGCATGCTGCTGTAGGCTTTTTTGATTGTCTTAGAGCTGAAATGGAAGAATTTGATATTTCTGTCAGCACTGTGAATCCAACCTTCATCTGTTCGTACCATCGCCAGCCAGCATCTGGCAACTGGGAGGCATCTATTTGGAAATGTAAGGTTTGATGCATCAAGAGAGACAGTAGATGAGGCCCATATAGCAGTATGGAGGCTTTTCCCAAGGAGAAGAATGGAGCATGGGGAAAAGAATGGAAATGACAGAAAGAATGAACAGGTTAGGGGAGCAAAAGAAAAGAGAGATTGGAGAGATCAGATGAGCCTGGTGAAAAGAGAAGGAACATGGAAAGAGACTACATTATGAGAGAAAATAAATACACCAGGGCATGGGGAATGGAGATAGAGCAGACCATGAAAGGTCCCAAGGGAGAGTTCCACTGCACTCAGGTTACTCCTTCTCTTAGGGACTATGAGGATTTTACTGCAAAACTGTAAAAAGAGCTTAGGGACATACTGATGAGGGGAAGAGAACGGGGAGGGATTGAAAGTGTGTAGGAATATAACTAATTTGACTGATGCACTAGCTGTGTATCTTTTCACCACCATTCCCTCAGATGTGTCTGTCTGTCTATCTGTCTGTAGCTCTCACTCCTCTCTGATTTACAGTCTTTTTCAGAAAGGTGGCATATGGTGTGCACCCAGTGGAGGTGGCAGAGGAAGTCTTGCGCACAGTGAGCAGTAAGAAGCAGGAGGTACTTATGGCCAACCCTATCCCCAGAGTAGCAGTTTACATTCGCACCTTCTTCCCTGAGCTGTTTTTTGCCATTGTTGCCTCAGAGATTAAGGAAAAGATGAAGACAGAAGAGGAAAATTGATTTTCTTTGGTTCTTTTCCCTGCTTTTCACCTTAAAAAAAAAGTCTACGTTTCAAATGTCAATGATTTCTGCTTTTCACTGTGGGTAGAATAAAGCAGGAGGCTTTATTAAACATGAACCAGCCAATGTCTCACTTAGTGATTCACTACCATTGACACACATTCGTCTGTGGGACTTTTACTCTTCTGGATTTAGTGAATGAGACAAGTGTCATTGCCTGCATTACAACAGTATGGGAAAAAACTCTACTAGGAACTCTTTAAATCACTGCTTTAAGAGAGTGATTCCCAATCTAAATAGGCAGAATAAAGTTTGGGGACCTGCAGCAACTTGTCAGAATAGTCTGTCAGTGCTAGGACTGATAGGAATTTACAGGAATAAAGATGTGGGTAAGTAGGGAGATGTGGGAGACAGAGGAGTAAAAGTCAGTGGAAAATGAGGTTAGATCTTGGATCAGAGTGTTCCTCAGATGTGCTTTTTGGATGTACTTGCAGGATATGCAAATGGTGAGCCCAAATAAGGGCTTATCTAGGTCAATATCTCATCTGCGACAGGAACCTGGAGTACATGCTTAAAAGATCATTATAAGAATGGGACAATAATATGGAGACACTCCCTGGATTATATTCTCCCAGGTTCTGGTAATCTGCTGCACAGTTTGAAACAGAATCTGTCTCTGCAGCCTGTTAAACTACCAATTTTTCACACAATTTTTTCAAATTCCTATTTGAAACACTCCATCCTTGAGGAAAGGAACTAATCATATATAAAAAAAAGACTTCCTTATGTTTATTTTAAACCTGCTGTCAGATAATATTCTCTGCTATCTCCTATTTCTTTTACTGTGAGAGACAAAAAAACCCGATACTCAATTTATTCACTCCCAGTCATCCATGCCCATCATACTTTCCATACAGTTACCTGTTTTTCAAGTTGGAGAGCCCTGATATCTATTCACTCTCTCTTTGTGAGAAGTCCAGATTATTCTTCTTGTTCTTCTTTATATCTTTTCTTGGTTTACCTTATTTTTTTTTATTTTTTTTTAAGATGGACAGGCCACAGCTGCATGCAGCATTCAAGATAAACAATCTGGATTCACAGACAGGTATACAGATGCTTCCTGTGTTTTTCACTTCTTTTCTTCTTTTGCATGTCTTATACAAATTCCTAGTTTTGTGGTATTTTTCTGACTGCTACTCAGCATTGAGTTCCATTGTCCACCCTGTTTCATGTGGTAATTAATCATCATGTCCAACAAAAGTGTGGCCATTACTCATGTCAGTTGTGTAAATTCCATATATTCCCGAAGTTCTCTCACTCCTAGTCATTCTAGGCTTCTCTTCCCTCTCACAATTTCCCAGTTCATGCTGAGGACTTACCCCTTTTTGTCTCATCCTGTGAGCTGAACCAGAATATAAGTAAAGCTAATGCAGGGGTGTTCTGATCTTCAATTTTACATCTAAGAGCTTAAGTTCTGTCTCCCAAACCCTCACCTGGCCTTTTGTGTGTCATCAGTACTCACAGAGATCATGACCATCTGCTTTTCTGCAGACACTGTCAAAATGCCTTGTTTGCAGAATACCTATAAAGGAAATACCTATGCAGAAAGCATGCAACGAAACTGCACTTGCTGCTACAAGTCCCATTGCTCATATAACTTTCAACACCACCTGTACTTATCTACCTCTTTCTATCAGTAAGAATCACCAAACATGAAAAGAATTCTCAGTGCAAGGAAATACGTGGTTGTCATCTTGCAGGGATGTTAACCTTCTCTTGTATCTCTAATTTAATTGCTCTGGCTTCAAGAAACATGCATACATCTACCTCACTCAGGGAAGCAGTTCACAACTGGTAAGAAGTAGCCAGTTCCTGCAGTACCTGCTGGAGCTCCATCTATTTTCTGTTGTAGCACTGGGCTTTTATTGTTGTTTGAATGACTATACCTTAACTGTGAAGTCAGACATCCACTTTGTCCAAAATTTTCTTGCTCCTCACCAGAACTCTACTCCCTCAAGCAAATGGGCTTTCGCTGTGGTCTCAGTTATACTTGTGTCTGTACCTCAGCAACAGCCAAGTCCTTCACAACTCCCCAAAACCAGGATATAGGATAACTGGATAATTTCATCAGAAAATGTTCAGAGAATCATAGGACGTCACAGCTAAACATGAATCAACATTGTCTTGCTTTGTGTAAAAACAAGTGGATTGCATGTTAAAATAAGCTGAATAATCCTTCTGCTCCATTTTGCACTTTCTAGATATCAGCAGAAATTCTTCACTGGTTTTGAATATTTCACTTTAAAAATGTGGAACAGTTCAAGAAACCACAGAGAAAAGCAGTGAGAGTGACAAAGGTAAAATAACACCTGTGATTGATCAAGAAACATGTATTTTAATCTAGAAAGTAGAAGAAAGTTATATCTAAACAGTTTTCAAATACCTAAAATGTACTGACAAAAGGATAGAACAAAAGTGTTCTCCATTTCTGCTGTAGTAGGACAATGTGCTAAAATTACTGCAAAGGAGATTTACAGGGAAAGAATTGTCTGCTAAGAATAGTTAAGCACGAAGGATAAATTGCCACAGAAATTTTAGAATGCCTGTCTTTGGAAGTTTTAAAGAGGAGATTAATGAAACATCTGTAAAAAAGCAATGTAGCTTTAGTTTATCCTGCCTAGAGGAAAAGAAGGATTAGGTGACCTTTTAAATGGGTCACACTTTTCTATAATTCTGTGGTTTTTTCTCATATTGAGAACAAGGTTTCTCCACTAGTATTTCTGAAGTAATATTTTTTCCTCTAGGGAAATCTATTATTTAATCAGAAGTTTTCTATTTCATTTGTCCATCTCTGTTTCACTGTCTAAATACCTGTGGATATATCTTGCATATTAAAAAATTATGATAATAAAAATAAATATTATGAGACGAGTTCATTAAGAGATATTTCCTGTGAGCAGCACTCAGCCTTATTTTAATCTATGTAGATTCCTTAATAATACTAACTTTTATAAATGGGGGCAAAACTAGGCCTGCAGATTTAGTTGTAGAAGTCATAGGAGAAAGATATTCAACTACAGCTCCTTTAATTTTTGTAAGCTTCTCACATGCCTAAAGGGCACATAATTTTCTTTTAATGTGAGCTGCAGTTGCACTGTTTTAAATTTATTTTTGTGCTGAAATAAACTATTTCTTGGTGTTAGCCAAGAAAATTGACATTGCTGGACACAAGGGCCCATGAAGTAAGGAAGAATTTAAAAGAATGCTAAGACTGGAAAGTCTTAGAAGTGAGGAGACTCTTGTCTAATTTTAGACATCTGTCCTAGATATAGCCTACCCAGAGCTAACCTCCCAGATCCCCTTCTTAAGCAGTGGAAAGAAACAGGTGCCTGTAACCTGTGATTTATCTGACATACAGCTTAGGATAACGTGAATTGCATCCTAGAAGTGCCTATTTCTCTCATTAACTTTCACTGGACTCTAGGTAACCAGCAAAACTGTAGATCTGTGTATCTGTGCCACAGGCATTTGAAGTTTACTGAGATCCCATGTTCATCAAGATTGATTGGGTCAAATGAACTGGAATAAAAATGCCACAGTATTTGATAAGTGCTTTTTTTTTTTGCCTGCTTTAAAATAATGTGGTTCCAGGACTACCCCAGAATTAACAATGTCTACAAACTGGGAGTCAGAAGTTAAAATAAGGGCCAGAATGTGAAATCATGGGTTGCAAATAGGGATAAGAAGTCTTGCATTTCATCAAGTGAACTTGTTTACCAGACATCCAGCAGAAGACATATACCTTCTTGAATAGTTAGCATATGAAAAAAAACAGACCATCTGAGATTTAAGAATTGATCAGGATGGGGGTCCTATTGCACAGTTATTTAAAAGCTCTTGTCCACAAACAGCACTTTATATGAGTGCAAACCACTGTGAAAAACATTCCTGAGGAAAGAGCATATGGTAGAGACTACCAGTCTGTCTTTATAAACTGCAGGCTAAGAAAAAAATTGAGGCGCTTAAATAAGATCTTTTAAAGATCTTGTAGGCACCAACCAAGTAGGTTCCCGACCAAGGCAGAAATTCATCAGTGAAACCTAGGAACAACATGATATGGGTAAAAATCTATTGCAAAGCAACCACAGTTATTATAAAGGAAGAAAAGCAGAAAGTCAGATGGAATCAGGAATCATTCCTCTATCAGTGAAGATGTTAGAAACATCTCTATCACAAAAAGAAATGTGTGAAACAAGTGGAAGGAATCAAGATCTTGTGTTCTGGTTGAGGGGTTGAGACCTCTTCTACTAGAGTGGATACCAAACTTTCTAGCAACAGCTTTTTTCATCTGCAGAGCTGAAGGTGGCAGTTTCAGAATACTGGGTATGCTGTAAAGAATAAAGACAGACTTTTCTAAAGATGAAAGGGGAAATCTTATTGCTGTCTACAGCTACGTAGTGGGATGGTGTAGAGAAGATGAAGCCAGACTCATCTCAAATGTGCACAGTGGAAGGAAAAAAGGTAATGGACAAAAGTCAGAACACATGAAATTCTAATTAGATATTAGGAACTATTTTTTCCGCAAGCATTGGGACAGGCTGCGAATGAGATCAGGAAATTTCACTTCTTCAATATATTAAAAACTCAACTGCTTAAGGCTCTAAGCAACATCATGTAATAGGTCTGGCTTTGAGAGGGGAGGTTGGACCAGAAACCTCCAGAGGTATCTTCTAACTTAAATTACTCTATAATTCTGTGTGAGTCTATAGGTATAGGTGAGTCTTGCAGCTGGTCTCCAGCCAAGATAATTTTGGTATTCTCCCAGCCAGAAAATGTGATTCTGCCAGTTTTCCCCCTGGATGGGAAAATCCGGATTAATACCAAATGCTGAAAATGCTGAAAATTAATGAAACTGCAGACAAGTTAGTCAGAGTGAAACATATAATCAAACAAACCCTGCCGAAGGTACCAGGAGATGACTTTCGGTATAAATACCTGACTGACATCCTTTAGCAAGTCCCACAGTGCTCTATGCAATAAGGTGTCAACTGGCAGGACACAGTCTACCCTAGTCACTATTCAGAGATGCCATTTTATATTTATTTGGTTTGTTTGTTTGTTTGCTTTTAAGATGTTCATGAGTGTTTAGAAGCTGGGAATAGGTTAAATGCCAAATTAATAAGGAGAATACTATGGCAATTGTTCTTTCTAAAGTTCATGTGAATGAAGTGATGGTGCACAATGACCATAAATTAATCAATCATAAAGCTAGCAGACTGCATATAATTTAACTTATCTCTAAAGGATGTGAAAACGATGAAGAAATTATGATGCTCTTATAGGACAGGACCCCACAGTTAAATGTAGGAAAATATAGGCTGGTGAAAAGGAATTTCTGCTATTGGGTAGAGGGGTAAAACTTGAACCTTGAAATTAAAGGTTCATTTAGTATTTGAAGTATACAGAAAGAAGCAATCAGTATTAAAGGGAACAGAAAAAAGAGGTTCCAAATATTTCCAAATATTAGATTCAATTTTTGGGAAGCAGTAGGGGAAGGATCATAGGATAACTCAGTTGGGAAGGTACCTCAGGAGGCCTTTGGTCCACCCTCCTATCAGGTATGAGGTACCAGGTTGCTCAGGGCTTTACCTAGTCAGGTCTCGAAAACCTCCAAGTAGGAAGACTGCACAGCCTCTTCTGGGCAGCCTGTTTCACTGCCTGACAGTCCTCATGATGGGAAAGTTTCTCCTTACATCCAGTCCAAAACCCTCTTGTCTGAACGTATGGTGCCAGTGTCTCTCATTCTCCGCTCCATGTAATAAATAACCTTCTTGTAGAAACTGGAAAACTGCTAGACTTTGTAGATATTGGAGGGCTTCAGGTGCCTCTGAAGTGTCCTCTGCAGGCAGAAAAATTGTCAGCCTCATATCACAAGTGCTCCAGCCCCCTTACCATCTTGGTGGCCAACTGCTGAACTTAATCCACTTTGTTCCTGTGTTTCCTGTGTTGTGGAGCCCAAAACCGGACACAGTAGTCTATATGTCATCTAACGAATGCTAAGTGGCGAGGAATAATCATTTCCCTGGATCTACTGGGTATGTTTCTGTTAAAACAGCCCAAGATGCTGTTGGCTTTCTTTCTGTCAGGCACATTTTCAGCTTGTTGTGGTCTCAGTTCAACAAGATCCCCAAGTCCTCCTCCACAGAGTTAATCTTCAGGAATCACAGTAGCCCAATTGTGCAACCACATCTCTTATTCCAATAATATTACAGCTTGTCAACTGCATATGGACATGTAGTTCCTCCCACTTGTTTCCCCGGCTGCTTGCATTTGTGTATGTACACTTGAGATGGGTTTTTCTTTATCCTGTTTTATCATTCATGAGGTCCCATTTTTTCTTGTCACCTTGCATCTTTTGTTTTCCATCACTGTTGATTTCTGCCTTATGACAAAATCTCCCTCCTCCATTATTCCTAGTTTAAAGTATTTCTCAACAGGTTGGCCAGCCTGATCACAAAGATGCTTTTGTGCAGCTTTGCCAAGTGGACCCTGTTTCTCCCCAGCAGTTCCTCATTCTCTTAGAGACACCTACGGTTGTCAACGCCAAACCCCTGTCACCAGGACAAGCTGTGTACAATCAAGTGTTGACCCACAGGATCCATGCCCCACTCCCAAGCCTTGTCCTTGCAGGATCAATGTGAATGCCACCTAGGCCCTCATGTCCTACACCTTCACCCCCCAGAGTCATACAGTCACTCTTGACATGCTCAAGGTCTCCCCAATAGTATCGTTGGTGTCCACATGGATAATTGGTATGGAATCATAGTCTGAGGGCTGGACAGGGTCCAGCAGTCTCCCTGAAACACCTCAGATCTAAGCTCCCCAACAAACAGCAAACATCCATGGATAGCAAGTGAGGTCACCAGATAGTGGCCTTCACCCCTGAAGGACATAGTCTCCCACTGCTGTTACTTGCCATGCTTCCCTGGTTCTGCTGCATGTTTCAGGCTCAGCTGGCTCTGAATGCTCCCCAGACAGAGCTTGCAGCCTCTTGCCTGCTCCCAGAGACCAAAACTATTCTGCACTTGCAGATCTGCTAATGGAGAAAGAGTAGTCTTCCTCTTGCCAGAAGCCACAACATCCAGCGTTCCTGGTCCTGGGAGTCTCCAGTGAGCATAGTCTCTGGCTGCTCTTCCTTCTGTGCATTATAGGTGTTCAGGCTGTCATCTTTGCAGCATCTCTGTGAAGATCTTGTCAATCTCTTTTTCATCATCCCTTGTGCTATGCAGCCTTCTTGCTTCCTCCCACAGCTCCTTAACTTCAGTAGATCTTCTCAGTCACAGCACACCTTCTACTAAGGATGCTGCCTTCATCTGCTCCAGCTTCAGCAAGGGGCCCCAGGCACTCCCTGCAGCCCCAGACCCAGAGAGTTGCATCCTTCCTTGGGAGCCCAGTCTGGGACAAGATTTCTGTTATGTCTGGGGTGGTTGTTCCAGTTGGTGCTTGGGGCAATGCCTACTGCTTTGGAGAGTGATGCTCTGGGCCCTAGGCTTGCAGTCCAGCAGTAGTTCTCTCCCTAGCACTAGTTGCATGAGTGCTTCAAACTCCCTGATCAGGAGTCAGCTTTTCCCACCTGTAACCTGGATCTGAGGAGCCTTGAATTTGCTCCCAGAAGAACTAGAACCAGAACCCAGAACTTTTGCACAAACTGCAAGCACCAGCAGCCAACAACAGTCCAAGCAGTGTCTGAGGCCCCTGCCTGAATCCAGCCTGAGGTCACAGCACTCCCGAGGGCCAGTTATATAGCAGATGGAGGCTGGGCACAGGTGCCTGCCACCCCTTGGTGGGCTTCCCACCACCTACCACCTCCCTTCTGAGGAGACTGGCTTATGTGTTGCATTGTTATCTCACCTTATTATCTCTCAGTTTTCCTCTCTTGCCACTAACGGCCCATGGTTTCCTTCTGAAATAATTGTTTTTAATTGTGCTACTCTATTATCAGCTCCACCGTATCAGTGGCCATAAACTGACCTACTATGGATCCTGCTGGCAAAACAAGTTCAAACTATATTTATGTTAGGATTGTTTTGCCTGAAAAAAATGTATAGTGATTTTCCTAAAGCCCAGAGCTGCTTGGTAGACTGTGTAAGGCCTCTGCCACCCAGCGTTCACAAGTGCATTTCCTAGAGGGCTCATTAACAGGAGGATTCATACAACAGTGAAGAAAAAATGGTGTCCAACAGAATAGGCACACATGGCTCAGTTCCATGGGGAAGTCCATGTTGATCCTCAGAGTGGAGCAGCTGCATATTCCTCATCTATGAGGATTGTAATAATTTCTACTTTCCCATCTTTAATGTGATTGTAGATTATTCTTCATGTATAATAATCACAAATCAAATTTTGATTCTTTCTGACACTGTTGTCAGAATGATACCTAAAGAATTTCATCGGTGAGTTGTGTGCTGTCTGCAACCATGTATCTTCCAGATTTCTATTTGCCTTCCTAGCCATTTTAAATTAGTAGTATTTACATTGAAATCCACTTCCCTTTATTAACCTTTCTTTCACAACAAATCCTACCACTATGCAATGGTGAAACTTTTAAATCATAAACTGTAATACACAGATTTTCCTGGAGAGATTGTACCTTTAATAACAAACAAATTATTCAAGCTATGCACCACATGTGGGCTGCCTTATTTGCTGCCCTGCTCTTTGTGGGTTTTGATTTTGGGATGGGATTTTTTACAGTCTTTTCAATAAAGAATTAGGGTGGAAATCCATAATGCTCTGAAATTCTAACAAACTCACATAGTTTATATTAGCATTAGAGACTGCTTAAAAATCAGAGCAGTGGAGGACCTGTGTCACTGTGTTTTTCTGAACTGAGACACCTGAATCTGCATACTTTCTGATACTAAGACTTCCTTGAAACATCCATGGAAATATAATTTCTTTATTAAGAAAAATAACTAATGCTACACAAATATACATTTTTATTAATTAATACTGTTTCATTCTGATAAAGTATTATGATTTACAGGATGCCTTGAGATATGATTCAAATTTACAGAACTGAAATAGAGGCCAGGTGACGCAAGCCTTTTATTGGGTGTGCAGCATCCTCTGTACTGTTGTGAAAAGAGTTCACATACACATTGCAAGCTTTCTCTGGAGCTGTATGATGAGGAAACTTGTATTTAATCTTTAAACTCCTTTCCAGCATTTTTCTTTTGTGCTTGAATACCAAAATAGTTTTTGTATATTTGTTAATAGTGGTGACAGCTGCAGCCATACAGGACGCGAAGGAAGCCCATGCGAGGCTATAAACAAAAAGGTTTATCAGAAGTTAGCAGAACATTTTCATATCCAAGTTCTTCAATTTTATTTTTTAAAATACTTCATACATGTGATTGTATTGGTGTGTGTTAGGGAAAGAGGAGCATGGTGGGAGAGGAAGAAGATTCTTAGTTAATGACCATCCACATACCTGACTTACGTAGTTGACCTCTACATATTGCTTACAATATTCACATTTAACATTCCTGTTTAATGAAACCCTATCTCCAGTTTCTCTGTTTACTCTACTTAGAGCTTAATATCAGAAAGAGGAACTATAAAAAAATTAAAAGATGCAGTTATTGAGACTACAAATCTCTAGGTGACACTAAGAAAAATATGTGCCAAAAGGGTTAAAGAGAAAAGAAAAGGCAATTAAATAGCTGACTAAATCAGGCTCAGAGCACTGAAATGCTTTCCTGAGAAAATATAGGTCATGACTAAACAGAGAGAAAAGGACATAAACTCTGAAATGTTAAAAGTAAAACCATAAGAAGACAAAACTAAAAAATGATGTTGAGGTACAATTTGCTAAAAATGTGTGAAACTTCCAGACTACTGAGTGGGCAATGCATGCTGGAGGTGTAAAAGTAGCATGTAAAAATATGGCCACAGTGGAATAAACTGGAGTTCACACTGAAGGAACTTACTCATCAGAGCCTTTCTTAACATGGCAAGGTCACAATTATCTAATGAAACATGTGCTTTGGTGGAGGAATCAGTTTAAGAAACTTCTGCTAATATCTTCTCTCCCTCAGAGCTGTTTGTTCCCACATCCTTACTGTAGTTCAACAAACTTATTTAGGTTTTTAAATAACTCCCCCTTTTTTTTTTTTTTTTTTTTTTAGCATTATTTTTAGCCAGGATTGGTTTCCAGGGTGATCAGATAACCAGATGTGTTGACACAATTTGAGGGTGGTGGAGTATGGTACGTAGATGTGAAGGGCTCCTAGGAGCAGGAAGAAGGGGAGCAGCTTAAGCTATTCTTGCTCCTAAAGTCAGTCAAACTACACCCTGACTAACACTCACATGTGGGGAGCCATAGAAGATCAGCAAGAGATAGAGACAAAGAGATAGCAAGACTAGGGGAAAATCACCAGAAGCAGATAGATTTATCTCCCCATGTGAATGGAGCAAGAATGGGACAACAGGCCTACCTATGGTGGTATGTAACCTGTGGATTAAGCAAACCGTGGTAGAGAAGAATTGAAGATTCAGCCTCTGGAATGAGATAAAATTGGCAGGTCTGAGTAGTCCTGACTCACGTAGTAGGCATTTGTGGCTGAATAACTGAAGCACAGTAGCATTAGTAGATAAATTGGTTGAACTGATATTAAGAAGCACAGCTTTTGTTGAAGATGTTTTTCCTAATCCATCTGTTGAAGCCCTTTGAAGGACTCAATGAGATAAAGGTAAGAAAATTATTTCAAGAAAGCTTCTATAAAGGCCTCTTAGCAAAGACTGAAAGAAATTAATCTCTTATGAGCAGATTCTCTTGTAGACCAATACCATGTTAAAAGAGAAAAAACAAAGGACAGAAATAAATGGTTTCCTTTGACAATACAAGAAGGATAGCAGTGTAATTCTTCAAAGTTTTTGCCAGAAATTTTGCTTTTTCATAAACAATTTGGAAAAAAAGGGGAGTCCCCTATGTGACTAGAGAGAACTGAGGAAGGAAGTGAGCAAAGTCTTGACATTGAGAGAGCCAGAGAATAAAGGTCAGTTTGGCTGCAGTGGAAATTCAGCTTCAAGAAGGAAAGCATTCAGTTTGAATTCTGCCCAAAGACAAATGACAAAAGGGGGAATCAAACAGGTCGACTCAACAACGAAGCAAACTAAAGCAACCAGTCATTCATCTACATAAGAGAAATGCTGATGGAAGCTCAGCTGGATTATGGGTTTTCCTTTTATTGCACGGAGTATCCCATATGAGGTGTGTTATGGGAATTTAGCACACGGCAGCTCTTTAGAGAGAAAATGTTGTCTTTTGATGTGAGGATGCCTAAATCTGAGAAACACAAGGAGTGTGAGAGATTCACCGATAATAGAAACATCTTTCAACCTCCAGGAAAACTGCTGAAGAAGAGAAAAGAGAAATASGGAGGGATTTATTGAAGAAACGTTCAGGGATACCACAGAGTGAGTCTATCTATCATTAGCAATTCCAGCAATGTAAAGGAAGAAGAAAGGTCTTTATGCTTCCTGGGCCAGGTGGAAGAAAAACCCTGGCCACAGCAGCCGGATGTGAGGGCAGAGGGGGAACTGAGGCAGGTAGAAGATCCATGACAGAGGCTCAGTACTTCTTGCATGAATAACTGATCTACTAGGTCTGGTTGATTGGGATGAAAAACTGCTGCCATGGGCCCAATTCTTTGTTTTCTTTGGCTACTAAGATGATTGTAAGTCCCAATGGAAAAGAAGCAAAGTCTTTGCCTGTGCCTCTGCCTGCCCATGCCCCTGCCATGTCACCACAATGGTAACATTGTTGGCCACAAGTGGGTGCTGAGATAATTAGAAAGGGAGTGTCAGTTATAACCATTAATGATCCTTTTTTTGGCATCTGTTCTGTTTCCTCTTGTAAAAGACAAATAGCTTCAGCATCCTTCCTCTCTTACCATCAGATGAGATTCTCCCATGCAGTCAATGGGAGAGCAGCTAAGGGAGGCTGAAGATGAAGGTTCATACAACAGGAAGGGAGGTACAAATGTAGGTTATCAGAAGAGAGACAACATTATATATAAAAGGAGGTAAGAGGAAAAAAACCAAGGCAGACTGCTGGGAGGAGGGAGTGAGGCATGAGTATGTATGGCTAGCTTTATTTTTAGATTGCTGTCAAACAGCATGATGTAGCTGCCATCTAGGCTGAGAAAAGGAAAGAGAAAGTGAATCTTGATAGAAAAATGGAGCATACAATTGATCAGAAAAAAGGCACCACATAGACCATCCTCCTTAATGTCTTCCTGTATGCAGGTACAGATGGCTTGGAAAGTCTTGTGTTGGTAGAAGCATTTATTTGGGCATTCAGTGGCCCAGGCTGCACTGAAATCCTCAAATCCTGAGTGCGTGCCACATGGTGAAGGTCATTAGTCCAGGTGCTCAGGAGAAGGCTGGCCTGTAGTGGCAGCAGTGATAACATCAGTGATGAACATGATGATGGTGGCGGTAATGGCATCAATGGAGTTGTGTCAGTAACAGCAATAGTGACAGTGATTTGCATGTTTTTCTTCTCCTCCCAGTGGGTTGGAAAGGAGGGAACAGGCTCCTCAGTACCAGTCTGCAGTTTTCTGTTTCCATTCCCATCGGAAAGGGGAGGTAACGAAGGAACACTCCCCCTCTTTCGACTGACCACTCTTCTTACTGATTTTAGAGTAAAAACAGGCCTAATCCCATTCATGCAAGACATTGAAAGACCTCCCAGAAAAGAGATCAGAGCCCTAAACCRGGGAAACCAAATTATTATTGCAAGAACAAAAGCATGAATGAATGGAAACAGTGAGAGTCAAAGAAGCAAAAAGTATCTAAGTCTGAAAGGAGGGAAGAAGGCAGTATCTGAGGATCCTGCACAGCTCCTGTGATACCCATTGAGGGTATCCAAGTAGCCCCTGGACATTGTCCAGGGTGTTGCCTGGATAATTGGTATTGGACCTTCTCGGACCAGTTCTTCCTGACAGAAGGGGATCACCCTTTCCAGTTTGGGCAAGTGGGTGACATATGGTTGTTGGGCCACCACATCTGCTGGACAAATAGGATAAGAGACACCATTTGTGATGATCTGGTTAATCTGCAGTTTAGGAGTACTGACCAGGCCCATCCTTCAGTGCTCTGAAAGCACCAGAGAAACATATCCATTTATACACATATAACAATAGCTTCAAACTGCTGCTGCTTGGGAAACGGACTCCTGGAAAGATGCAGAGCAATATACAGTGACCTTCAAATGATATTTGAGTTATTAGGAAGGTGAAAAGTAACAGAACAAAAGACAAAAGAAACCCCTCTTCACTGCAGAAATCCCTGGTGAGTCTGCATTGTAAAGACTGCATGTAGCTGTAAGCTCTTGTTCAATAATGTTACAATAAAAATAGAAAGAGCAACAAGAATGAGTGACAATGAGCTGTGATCTCGGCTGTCAGAGCATATATGAAGGAGGCAATCAGCCTGAGCTCTGCTCTACTGACCCAAAATATTGGTCCTGATTGACTTTTGATTTAACCCAATACAGTTGTTCCTATTCTTTTCCTCAGTCACAGTTGGGGAAATAGCAGCAGTTTCCAGCACCTGAATATTCAAATGCTTGCTATTGATCAGATTTGATGGATTTTCAAAGACACATCCCTATAGCAAAAATCCTCTTTCTTAATAAATTCACTAGATCTCCTCAGAGGATATGTTGCAATTATATACAGGGCCAAAATAATCTGTTTTTACCTAAGCCCGTTTTCAAAAATTTGAACCATCTTGTCTGAAATGTTCCAGATACAACAACCTGATAAGGAAAAATTCAGCCTAAATGGCTAAAGCTGGAAGAGTTTTAAACAACTTATGCAAGGCAGTTGTCCTGGGAGATGAGGGTACTAAATCTGGGTCTGATGCATGTGGAGAACAACCTCTGCTTCATGCAGAGCAGTTGGAGGTCTCTGTACCAAGGATGACAAATGCAAAACTCACAAGCTTATAAATTCTATGCAGTAGTCTAAGACAACTGAATTTGGAGAAGAATAGCTGGTTATTGAACTGCATCCCCAGGAGTGAAATAAGGTAAACCCATTCCTTATAAATTAGGTCTGGATTCCTTGAATATAGGGTGCAGTGACTGAAATGTAATGGAAGAACCAAATATAAACCAATAGGTACCAATAGGACCAGCCATAATCCCATGTGTGAGGTCTCCAGTCTTCAGGACCGAGATTTACAGTCATTTGAAATACAGTTGTATACATCATGTGAGCAACCATGCCCAGAAGACCTAAAAAATATAATATCATAAGAACATTAGAAAATGTAAATTGAGGACATTCTTCTTTGTCAACTTTTTGCAGTTGTTGCTTGAGCTCCTGAAAAATATTTTATGAAGTATCTAAATTCTATAAATCACTCAAAAATACTGGACATTATAATCCAAGTGTATTTATGTGTCATCTATTTGCCAATACAATCATTAATACAGCTCCTTGACACCTACTCTCTATGCTAGAGGAATCTAGGGGAGCGATAGTACATGCAGCCCATAGATTTTAACAGGCAACAAGTTGATTGGCTCTCATCCTCTGAAAACTTCTTAGTAATTTAACCCTGGGCAGGGATCAGCCATTACAACAAAGTATCACTCAGTTGCATTGCACAGAACATGTTTCCCACAGTTTCCTACCGTTCAGTGAAAAGATTTTTCAAAGGCATGCAGTCATATGCCCTTTCCCAGTGCCTTAAATGCAGCCAGATTTATCAACATTATGTAGGTGAAAAAAAAAGTGAACAAACACTTAATGGCGATTAAAAAGCACTGAAAGTCTAGATTAGGAAAGGGGCTTATATTTAATCATTTAATTTTCAAAATTGCTACTAGGCTGCTGTCTAATCCTAAGGGTATCTGTTTTCCCTTAGTATTTTATGTTCCAGTAGTGAACTTCCCTGTGAACATCTATTTTTTTTGGTTCCAGTTTCATTTACAAATCCATGAATACCCTTGCAGTATCAGCTATCCCACTGTCGAAAACATATTAGCTTCTCAGGGCAGACGGTCCCCCACCAAACTCACAAGACTCAATTTGCTAGTTGTTCCTAAAGTAGGTCTGTTTCACGAATTCTTACAAAACTCGCTAGCTAGCACACGGTATCTCTCAGTCTAGGACACACGTCCTCGGGCATAACAAGTCAGGGAAGACAAAGACCTGGCTTCAGTAATCACTGGGAAATGTTCTTCCCCGGAATACCGGTATTGCCTGAAACACCATCAACAGGCAATTAGGAGAGCCCTTTTATGCAGTACAGAGACAAAAGGCTTTATGCTGTGAAACACAGCATTCAGTAGTTAGCTGGCACCCTGATAGTACATTCTTTAATAAAATGTTTGGAGAAAGTTGTTTGACTGTTGATGTGGCTATTAAAGAATGGAGACCAGTTGTCCATCTTTCACCAGAGAGGTGGTACGTCCTAGCTATTTTTGAGTTACACGAATGTCTGTCCTGAATCCCCCAGTCTGGCTGCATAGAAATGCATAAAACTGGAGTGTGAACATGAGCTCCTGTGCTGGAGCTCTCCTCTTAGCTCTTGTACA
This sequence comes from Oceanodroma leucorhoa, assembly GCA_030449065.1. Lineage (NCBI taxonomy): Eukaryota > Metazoa > Chordata > Aves > Procellariiformes > Oceanodroma > Oceanodroma leucorhoa. The sequence goes on along the minus strand of JASVER010000247.1, from coordinate 323,306 downwards.
AGGATTAAATTCTCAACATTTCAGCAGTGGCATCAGGGCAGTTTGGTGCCTGAGAAATGGTAAAAATTTAATTAATATAGATATAAAAGGCAAGCATATTCATATATGAGTGCCTGTCAATGTTCATTTTCATCAAAGGCCACTGAGGGCAACAGGACGGTGGTATCAATAATGTGTATTTCATAGCAGTGTGCATGTGTTTAAGAGAATACACTCACAAATTAGAATAATAATTTCTGTAGGGTCAAGAGTTGCATGTGAGACATTACAAACCTACGTACCTATGGTCAGAAAATTTCACCCTGTGATTCTTCTTTTAAGTCACCATGTTCTGCACAAGTTAAGACATACATTTTAGGATTTTATTCAGTCTGAGCTAAAGACTGAAGGAACTGAGAAATCAAACACTAGCTTTAATGTGTTTTTTCCAATGGCTAAATACTGTAACAGTTTTTTTTAATTGTGTTTTCAACATAGCTAGAATTATACAGCTACTGTTTCCAGTAGCTGAATTTTAATTTGCATTTGTCTGCTGCAATAGAGAGCATGTTTGTGCAAGAAATTGCATCTTCATTACAGATTAGGGCAACTAGATTTGGTTTGTATCTACAAAGGATTTATACATAAGTTTAACAGCTAAGACAGATGCTCTTCAACTTTTTAATATTTCAAGAAATTTTACTAGCAGAAGTAAACAGAATGTCCAGGAAAAGATTGCTGCTTGCTGTGTAAGCCTCCTTAATACTGTACATGCCAAACCCCAAAAGAATATTAATAAAAGTGAATATTTATGATTATTGGGAGGGGGGAAAGTTGCTAGTATTTGGCAAAACTGCCTAAAGATTTGAATAAAGCTCACTACTCTTTCTTTGGAAATAGACATGACAGTGGTTCATGAGGTTTGGTGAGATGCAGGAGAAATGGGGCTTTTTTTGAGCAATTAGTAGAACTGCTGATAATAGAGATTTTTAACTCGTTGGACACCTTTCAGAAAAGTCATTCATAAGAAAGGAGATATTCCAGCAGCTTCTCAGAGTTCATAGGCAGCAAAGTTTGGGGACTGCTATCTGGACTACAGGGAGCTCAGATAGATAGCAATCTTGAAATGTGTAAAAATTAACTGCAAAGAGGAAGGAATCATCTGCTCTCTGTTGCAGGTGGGTAAAAGAAATGCTATAAAAGATTACAGCAGCTGGGGCATAAGATTAGTCATGAGGAAAAATCTTTACAGTGGTATGAATTGGATTACGTTTCCCAAGAAGGTGACAGAAACTTTAGTACCGAAGCCATATCATTGATTTTTTTTTTTTTAATTTTTTTTTTTTTTTTTTTTTTTTTTTTTTTTTTTTTTTTTTTTTTTTTGGTTTTTTTTTTTTTTTTTTTGTGGTGGTGGTGTTTTTTTGGGCTTGGGGATTTTTTTAAGATGGAGCTAGACAAATATCTGTCAGGAAAGGTTTAGGAGAGTTGGACCTAACTCAGGACACAGTGATGGGTCCCTAGAAGTTTTACACTTCCATAAAATTAAGCAAAACTAGGGTGTTTCAGAAGTCACCATCTGGAATATAAATTGTGTTTGTTAAAGTCCTCGGAGGTTCTGCCTGGTGTCCACATTTAGCACTGCCCTCTAGGAAGATTGTGCAAAAACTGAGCTAGAGAAAGAAGTCTTAGAAATACACATGAATTCATATGACATGTTTCTTAATCACTTCTTTTGGAGAAGATGAAGGAGAGACGTGATACTTGTCTTCAACTACACTAAGACTTCTGCAGAAAGGAAGAAAATTATTTCTTCCCCATTATTACAGTCAGATGTTTAATAAGCTTGATTTATTTAGCCATCAAAAATGAGATTGGGAAATGAATTAAATGTGTGAATATGTTTAAGAGGAAAAAGAATAATAAAAAATCTTTAATTTGTGAAGAAAGGCACAACAATCACAAATGTATGAACACTAAATCCAGAAATATTAGGATTAAAATCAAAGCCTAAAATTTTGGCAGAGAAAGACAATCTTTAGATTAATTCTTTGCCATCTGCCAGGTGTTTGACTTGCAATTAGATGCCATTCTGAAAGATATGCTTTCACCAAATATAAATCACTTTGGACTCTAAGCAATCCTGACCATATGAAGCACAGCGGTTCCACAAGAATTTATAGTAAATAAACAGTATGATTGCTTCTGGCTCTGAAATTAATAACTCTATGAAACATTGTTCATGTTACCCGTAATTGCTGTTTTTACTGCAACATTCCTCAGTTAAAATTTTATAATATAGACAGAATCACAGAGTACTTCAGGCTGTAAGACACCTTCAGAAGTCTCTGGTCCAACCTCCTCCTGCTCAACACACAGTCAACACCGAATTCAGACCAGATTCCTCAGACTGGACTAGGGACTCTCTGAAGTTTCTCCCAAACTTAATTTGCCTAGGATCTTATGATTAAATAGCACTGGATTAAGAAGTAATATGCAGAAAATGAAAGACAATTTTAATGATGATTCTCTACTAACAATTATCCAATTACATTTTATTCCCTCTTAAAAGTGCTGTTTTAATTTGGCTAGTGCTTATTTTACACTTAGCATGTTGGAAATATAAAAAAAAAAACAAGTTACTTGGAAAAGTATGTAACTTGTTTATCTTTGACAACCAACCTGACAATGAAATTAAAAATTATAAAATTAAAATAATGAAGTTAAAAATAGTAAAAACTATAAATATAAAATATAAAACCAATCATATTAAGAAATAATTAATTGAAAATAATACTTTCTATAAAATTTTGCTGCATCTTGTATTGTTAGTGTCTCCATAGGTATTGTAATAGTTTTGAAACTTGGATGCTGTTATTAATTTTCAGCTGGAAGTCTATCAATGTTCCATTTTCTGAATGTAATAAATTAAGATCCTTAGCTGTACCTGCTAATACGGTGACTACTGCAGAAAAGGCGTTGATCTTTAGCCCATCAATGACAGTACTGTAGTAGCACATTTCTACTGACGTAAGAATCACTCCAGTCAGAAGTAAAATGATGTACAGAAGCTCTGCTGCAATAGACAGCCATAAAACCCCTGGAAAATCAAATCAATAGCACTGATATTATAAGCAGTCATTTAGTATTTTCACCATTTCTTTCTTCTTCATTTATACTGTTTACACAACATTAAACAAAAGCTCAAAGGCTGTGTGGATGCTATTATAACATCTACAGGAAGACTTCAAGGACAATGGACACCCTAAATTATAATTCTCTCTACCTATTTGGCCATATAGTGGAAGACGACTTGCACATTCCTGCTATACACTTAAGAAGCTTAGAGTACAAGGTGGGGTAGCATGGTTTTATACTCAGTGGCTACCCTAAAATTACCTTGAACCAAAGTCAATATAAAAAGAAGAGTTACTATCCATTTATCTAGTTGCTGACATCACGGTTGCTGAGTCCAGAAAGAAGTGTACCAAAACAGAAGACCATGTTATCCAGCTAACAAACTGCAAGGCCACGCACACAGCCACACAGCCTGAGGGTCTAGTAATTAAATAAAATCTTCCCCATGGACTTAGTTTTCCACCAAACAGGATCTTGATTTTTTGGACAGAGAAGCCTTTATGAGCCCAGACACTCTCCAGGTTTCAGTGAGATTCATTTCTCTGGTTACCTGCTAATTCATCTCTTTGTGGATATCTGTTAATTACATCTTACACAAGAAGTTAATCTTCCCATTAAAGTTTCTCAGTCTGCTGTTTTACTATTAGCATGCTAATGTCCCACAGTCATGAGTAGGAGGTCGTCTTGTGTCCAGATCATAGCAAGAACTGGCTAACCACCTCCCCAAACTTTATTAAAAACAAATAAGTGTGTCCTGAGACACCTGGTTGTAGATTCAAAGAGTGATTTCATGTGGAGGTATATACTAACAATCATAACTTAAAAACAGAAACATTGCTAAGACATGTAATTGATTACTAAACACTACATATGGCAGTAAACAATGTTTGTGTGGTAAATAACCCCTACTGCAGGCTTTGATAGTGTCTGTGGGACTTCTCTGATTCAAAGGCCATTTAGACATTAAATTCTTGGGCCAGGCTATGTGTGGGTGTTCCTGGGCAAGGTTTATTTCTCCAGCAAATCTTTGTCTCAGTAGAAAATTATGATTTTGTTCAGGAATTTCAGATGTTATGTTGCCCAATAGTATTGGCTGCTCCAGCTACGAGAGCTTGCAACTTAATATTTTTTATGTGAGCCATCATTACATATGCGCTGAACAACTGTGATAATCCCTGTGTATGATGCCTAGGGATGATAAATTCAGGAGGGCTGAGCCTAATGCATCCTCAGTTTTGTGCACACAGCAGCCATATGGATGTGCAGAACACAAACTTGCTCTTCTCCTGTGCAGGGAAGTCTGTTTCCACCCAGGATTTCACTACCCAGGGATAGCTTCTCAGTGTGGTTATCAGGTACCTAGATGCTGTCTTATGTGTCTTGATCTGACCTGCAGATATCTGTGGCATTTGCTGGTGCTGTTTACAGGGTTAGTTTCAGCACTATGTCCACCAGTGGTTTCACATGTGAGGAGCTCTCAGGGTAGGACCCATAATCCAACCCTCCTTTCTGAGGACTGTCTGTGTGACTAAGAACCACAACTCATTTATATTTTTTTCTCATGCTATAAAAATCTTGAATTATTTGTGCACAGTGACAAGCTGTAATAGAGGGAAGGAGGACTAGCCTTCAGATACTGAGTCTTTCTCCTTCCCCATGGGGCTGAAATTGTGTATCCAGGAAAGTAGTCCAGTCCCAACATCCTGGACATGCAATTTCAACCCTCCGAGGAAGAAGGAAGACTTTTTTTTCTGGATCAGCCACTTGCAAAATGATTGGTCTAACCAAATCAGTGATAGGGTTTACATTGGGGGGGGGGGGGGGGGGGGGGGGGGGGGGCGCTTAACAGTATCTGCAGGCATGTTTTGTAGGAACATGAACCATTCTTTAAAAGGAAGAGGGCAACTCTCTGCTTTCAGGAAAATAGAAATGCCTCCTTACAGCTCTGTGTAAGGTACAGGGAGGGGATTCAGACTGTCATCAAGATTGGTTTGGTCCACAACACGACTCCCCCAAGTCCCCTCAACACACTGCCTGCCCTTGTTCACACACTGCCTGTCCCTCTGCAGGTCCCTCCCAGGCCACATGGTGCAAGCTACAAAATTCCTGACTCTGTGAATATGGAGGTACGAGGAGAGAGGGGGCAAAAAGTTACAAAACTTGACTTCCAGTACCCATATTCAAAGTAATTTTAAAAAACATTTGTATTCAAGTGGAATGTTTTCAAAAGACATAGAATCATGTTTTAAGTCATGTGGGCTTTGTTTTGAAGTTGAAAAACTAAATAAAGGACAAAAGACTACATGGGATTAAAGCAAGCATATTTTATATCAAAATACAGAATATCTATATTGGTAAATGTGATCAGGAAAGTTTTATTTACACAAACAAAATATACATATCTACCTCGATCAGCAGCTGGAGTCAGACTAATGAAGCTTCTACATTTCTCACCTAAAAATATAAAATTTATTTTAAAATAAAATTCAGGATTATTTTGTATTTTGTAATGATCTAAAGAAATAGATTAATAGAAAGCAGGAAATGCAAAATCTGACATAAAAGCACAAACTAAGATGATCAGGAGAAACTATTTCTGATGTATGTTTATACACACAGAGTCCCTGGTACATCGACCTACTCCTGGGACTTAGCTAGAGAATCTTTCCAGAATTTTTCAAGGCAGAACCAGAGTTTGGGGGACTTAGATAAAGCCTATGAATTGATTTCCAAAAGGTTGTAGCTGTGAAAGCCAGAGCGGGCTTTCCTTTGAAAGACTGGCAGCCTGTATACCATCTTCCCTGTGAAGGAAGACCTGCTCTCCTTGTAGCAACAAGGTTGCCGCACACACAAATTTCTTCTAAGCTTGGTTCCAATTTCTTTCTGTAAGCTTTGATTTTCAAACCCATGTGACCTCCTGACTCCCACACAGATGCTGTGAACAAAGCTCTTGGAGTTAATTCTGTTTGGCTCTGAAAATACAGGGTGTTTTTTTTCAGCTACTAACTACACCAAGTTGGAAAACAAGAACTGCCATAGCAGATGCACAAATTAAACAACCCTGGTATCCATAGCAATCACCACCTGAAAGATGTCTTTTGGAGGTGAATTTTGCTCTGATCTTCGACATGTACCCCCTTAAAATTGCATAAATTACAAGACCTTCTGATAGAACTAGACTTTCAGGACAGGTGACTGTGAAAATATTTGCATTTTATAGCACAGATGACAGCTGATTTGATTTCTCTGAAGTTTTGTTCTAGTTGTCATTTGTAAACTGATCAGGACAATAATGGGAAAAACTTAGTGCTGATCCATATTTACAATAAATGCTCTATTTCTCGAACCAGCTAAGCAATTCCCTTATACAATGATCCAAAATTAACTAGCTTTCTTTAATGGCAAGCTAAATTCATTCTATTGACATTTACATACACAGAGTGAAACTCAATTAAATGCCACCATTCATGGCTAGTAAGTATCCAAATTATGTTTTAGCAGGGTGAAAATAATCTTATTCTGCTTTGATTTATGAAAGATGAGATCACAGTAAGAAAGTAGAAATAAGCGTGCTTAAGAGGAAATCCATGAAATAATTTAGACCGCACAGATTTAATTGCTCAAACGATTTTTAAAACAAGAAAATCACATTATGCTTTTTATGTTGCCGTAGGACATCATAAGCAATCATTTAAGGCAAATATGTTCCTTTTTGCTTAAGGCACTAAAAACATCAGAAAAATAAAACACTTTCCTGTTAAAGTAACTTAACTTGCTGCTCTGATTAGAATAATAAATTAAAAAAAAATCTTTATCTGTACTACAACCTGTCACTTTAAAGTTCTCTGCAGAATTTTTTAGAAATTTTTTTAGGAATTGACTAGATAGTACCCTCTAAGATCCCCCTTCCCAGAGTAGAGCAGTATTTTAAGGATACTTTTTCCTTTAAAATACATACCCAATATTGCAGCAAAGAGGAAAGCGACACCAAATAAGTAGGAAGAACTCTGATTACTTTCTTAAGTACGTGGTTTTACTCACCTTCTTCACTTACAATTTCTTCACAGGAATACCAAATCCCAGCATGAAACTTTTGGTCAACGAACTTGTCGTCTCCCGTCTCCCAAATATACTGCACAGCATTGCTGTTGTTGGCATCAGGACTATTAAAGCGGATGCAGTGATCCCCTTTGCTCTGTCCTGTACAGAAAGGTTTGGCAACTTTTCTCATTCCTTCACACCAGTAACTGCTACTGAATGCTGTAATAGAGAAGACTAAAGAGAGAAAATTGAGAGAAAATGCTGCTGAGGCTCTCTGCCGTCTCTCTGCAGCTGGGACTGAAACTGGCATCCTCCAGGACTGCACTAGCAATTATTCTAGAAACAACCTTTTACAAAGCTATGTATATATCTGCCTGGTGAAACATCTGCCTGTATTTACCATCCCATTCTTCATTCGTCTCAGAAAATTGTACCAGCTTAGTAGTTAAGACAGAAAACAGAGATATGGGCATGACCAGAAATCATGTGGCAGGAGAGATTAAGGATACAGGACAGTGTTGTTTGGCAGTAATGACTTGTGAAAGAAATATGAGGAGGTGGGACAATAAATTATAGTTTGCCCCATGAGTAAAGATACATAGAACATAGAAGTGTTGGAAGCACACCAGTATGCGATCAGAAAAGTTTTATTTATACAAAAAAAATATGCATATTTACCTTGAGTAGGTGGAGCCAGACTGATGGAACTTCTCCATTTCTCAACTAAGAAATAAATAAAATCTTGTGGTTCCAAATGCTTCTGTTATACTGAACACTGATTAAATTGAATACAGTTGTGATCTTACTATAAAGAAATTCTTAAGGAGAAAAAAACAGTTGCTAAGTTAGAGCATTTCACAGCATGACAGCACTTCCCAAGACCACTGGGAAGGTCATTGCACCTGTTCAAAGTTCCACCAGTCACAAATGAAAGTCATAAGTTCCATGACTTTGCTATTGATGGGCTTCTGGGCACTGTCCAGTCTGCCTCCATGAACACATAATAGAAGTCTTGCCCAGGTTAGATGAAACAGTAGAGAAAAAGCTGAATTATCCTCATTTGGTCTGTCCATCTGTTGTCTCTGTGAATTAGCATTTTTTTTCTTTCATCTAAGAAACATTTCCCACCTTGACATGTTATATATATGTTGCTTTTTCTGCCTGTTTGATAATGCAAGTAAGTGATGCAAAGAACCAGAAGGAGCAGGACTGTTAGTAAACAATTGCTTCATTTTACAACTGTAAGATCAAAACACATGCCCTAAGGGAGAGTGATACCACAGGACAGACACTGAAGTCACATATGTATCTTCTAATGAAAATCATTCTGATTTTTAAGATAACTCTCTACCCAGAAGATATCAGGGTTGGAGAAGCATGTGGCTAGACAAGTCCCAGCATGAAACTCAAAGAAACGGGATAAATGCCTGCTTTAGACTGTCATGAAGATCTCAGAACAGAGTAAAAGACCAAGCAGGTATCTGGACTAAAAGGGCCRAGCAAATCTCACAAGCTGAAAAGCAGACCGTAGATTGAGCCAGGAGTTAATTTTTCCTACAGCTTTGTGTTACTGTATTTTCACAAGGATGTAGCACTCATGAACTCCACTTGAAGCCTCTGTGTATTGATACTGCTTCTGGACAGCATTACCAACTGCCCAGCAAGTCTGAGAACAGGTTCAATGGGAGCGTAGGAGGGAGGGAGGAAAACCCTTTTAAGGATTAAACACTTATCTATGTCCCTATTCCCAGGAGTAATCTGCATATGGCTGTATTCAAACATATGGACGAGAGGAAATGGCCTCAAGTTGCGCCAGGGGAGGTTTAGATTGGATATTAGGAAAAATTTCTTCACCGAAAGGGTAGTCAGGCATTGGAACAGGCTGCCCAGGGAAGTGGTGGAGTCACCATCCCTGGAGGTGTTCAAAAAACGTGTGGATGTGGTGCTTCGGGACATGGTTTAGTGGGCATTTGTACTGGGTTGATGGTTGGACTCGATGATCTTAGAGGTCTTTTCCAACCTTAAGGATTCTATGATTCTATGATTCTATGATTCTATATTTTGAGGCCTGTGAAACCACTGCTCGAGGCAGTTGAGTTCACTTGGGAAAAACACCGACACCTCTGCAATATGTAGAAACTTTACAGTTTTATGCCCATTATAAAATTTAACCAGCATAAATGTCATAGCATTGTTGACTTCTTTGACTAAATAGACCCTGTACTAGTCTATGAATCAGTCTCTGGAGACTTCAGAAAAGCTCTGTCAATGGTATCTTCTGATTGACAACTGCAGTCTGAGATTTTTCACTGAGCCAGTTTTCTGCTTATGCTCTATCAATGCTGGTACCACGAAATTTTAAATCAATTTGCCATGTTAGAATGCTCTCTATAATAGGAGAACTGTATTGCATGAGCATTTATTGGTTACATCTGTTATACTGTGAAAAAAAGAAAGAAAATAAAAAAGGAGCAAATAAATCATCTGGACCTTCCTTCAAAGTGATTTTTGCATTCAGTGATTTTTGCTGGAGTAAAGTTGAGAGTGAATGAGGGTGGGCAGCTGTGTCTAGCATTCAGCATTATGACGTTCCTGATTTACATTGTTCTAGTAAAAGCTCTGAACAGTAACTCAGAAATTCAAACTTCAGTCTGCATTCTGTCTTTACCACCTAGTGCCACAATTTATTACTGTAATTACAATATGGAGATACTTTAATGTGGGTCTCCTGCACTGACCTAGTCCTGAGTAGCATTAACTCTAGAGAGGGACCACAGAGCTTGTTCAAGTATAAACTTCAGATTATTTTTAAAAGTGAGCAGGTAAAAGCTAACATCTTGTAGAAGTCAAACAATGAAAACAGATCCTCAGCCGCTGGGTGCTAGCTATCAGTGGAGAAGATGAGAAGACTTGCATGCAACTGAGCAATAGTGAGGATGTACTGCAGGAGACCCTGTGGATCTGTTCATCTAGAGTCTAGGCAGACCTCAGGGTTTCTTGAGCACTAGGACATTTCTTATGGTGATCTTAGAACAGCTCCAATGCCAGAGCACTATTCAGGTCTCCTGTTTTAACCTGCTACAGAGCTCTTCTTACTCATATGGCCATTAGAAAATGTGCTTTTATCCCTTGCAGCAATACACAGAGGATTAGTTGCTATGGGGGCTTTGAAGTGCTTCTCCCTGGTCCCCAGAGTTGCCCTTAGGTGTGGCRGGGAGGAATATGTGTACTGACACATCCACCCAGGAGCCATAGTAGTGCAGAACAGCCAGTGCCCTTACTGCCAGGMCTCTAGAGTGGGCTAGATGCATTTCCACCCTGAAATACTTGTCCCCACAGCACTTCCAAATCCCATATCCCAGTGCTCTTTTTTTACTGCATCCAAACTGTACCCATCAGGCCCTTCCACCCCCTGGATTCCTCCATAAGAAAGTTTTGGCACATGTGTAGAGACGGAGTCAGGTCACACTGCTGGCCAGGTTGGTGGGGTGTGCTGCAGGGTGTATCTGTCACACAGTTTGGGTTTAGCCTATGTCTGGCATTGAAAACTGGGCTAGTGCTGGCCTCCACACTCCTAGTGTTGCAACTCTGCTTGCTCTCCAGCTTAGCTGCTTGGGACGCCTGTGAGTTCTGGGAAGGGCATGAGCCATTCTCTGGTACAAATAGTCACAAATTTCATTTCTCTTGGAAATGGAGGAGGCAACATCTTCTTGACTCTCCATATTGCCAACTCAAAGCATGACAATCGTAAGCTAGACCCTAAAATTATTATATTATAAATTATTTTATTCACTGAGCCTGTATAACACATAGATTTATCAATGTTTTCAGGATTTTCTCTGCAACTAGAAAAGTTGCAAACAATTTTTTTAAAATTAAAGATGAAATTCATTGGAAATTCCTCCAACCTCACAGCTGAAGCTGTGAAAAAAACACTGAATATCACAAGAATTGTAGTAAAACTTTAACTCCTGGTAACATCATTTTTTGTACATTTAGATTCTCCCTGATCCTGCACTGACTGTGTATATTTGACAAAATATGATCAGAAAGGATAAAAACAGCTACTACTGAACTGATTCCTGACAGCAAGCTTTCTACACAAAGTCTTTCTGTCTTCTGGGGCATCTTTTAATGGTTTCATGAGGTGTGCGTAAATATATATATGTATTTATGGAGCTGGATTGCATTCTTGCAAAACCACTGGCAAAATTCCCATGGAGTTTCAAGGGAACAGGATCAGCCCTTTAATGTTTTAATAGTTTCCTGACTTCTTATTGGCTAAAGGACAAGCTACAGTAAGCAGACTTTCTGTGAAGTTTAGAGACAATTCTTTCTGCCTTTAATCAGAAAACACAAAACATAGTTGGAGTCTAGCAAGCCTAGACACTTTAGTAGACTTCCTTACTTATTTGTAAGAAGATTCATGAAACAGTTGCACTCATAAAAGACGACATTTTTACTTTTTTTCCACAGGACAGGGTGATATAATTGATCTATAGTAGAGTGAAATAGCAGCATACTGGGGACAAATTTATTAGAATGGGCATGGTGACACTTTTTGGTCTCTGTTCCAGCATGGGTCTCTGGTCCAGAATATCTCCTGCGCCTGCCAGCTCTGTCATGATATTGTTTCTAGTGAAACAGGTAAGCTAATTCAATAATTACTAATAGACAGTATAAAAGTGGATTCCTATCACATAACATTTTAACCTTCACAAACAACATGTTTGTTTCAAAAATAGTTCTGACATAATAATTTATGTTTATTAAAAATTAGTCATGAGAAATGTTGACTGAGAAGCTGTAGAGTTTTGTATTAGAACTCACTCTGACCAGGTCATTTATTACAATTTTCTTCTATTAATGCTTGTTGATACAGTGAATAAATTGTACTTACATCCATTTATGCAATCTCTTTTCATACAAGTATTGAATTATATTTATTTTTCGATTTTCCTACCAGATATCTATACTACTAGAATCATGTTTATTTTCTCCTGTATGAGGGGTGAGCATTGAATCTCGCATTTGTGAAATCTGGTGTTATTGGTTTAATTCTGCTCCTCAGCTTCTTACAGAAGGCTAGTAAATCTGTATGCAAGTTCTATTTTTATTTCTTGTAGAAGTCTACTAAACTATTCACTTTTTTTCCTAAATCTATAAAAAAAATCTGAAAGCTTACTTCTTTGTCGGTATTGTCTTATAATTTGGAAGAGGTTTAGGTATTCAGTGACAAAATATCTCAGTGTAATTCACTTCAAGGAAATTTTCACTTATGTTTTTAATCATTATTTATTTATTAATAACAACCTTGATTTCGATAAATTTTTTAAAAAATTACTGAGATGTAGGAAATTTCAATTCATCTGAATAAAATTCATATATAGATTTAGGGTAAATTTCTATGAAATAAGTGTACCTGAGAATAAGTGTAGTTGACAGGCTTACTTTAAACTGAAAGTAATATTTTCTACCCACTTGTCCTCCATTTAGCTGGGTTACTAAGGAGGTGGGTTTGCATGTGTATGTGCTGTAGAGACTGTAATTGTGTTCCTAGCTTTTTTATGAAGAAAAAGTTACCAGGAGACACATATTCTGTTTTGGTTTTTTTTTTTTTAATAGAAAATATTCCTAATGCTTTTGTATAATTCAAATCTAGAGCTTCTCTCACAAAAATGAATATAGAACTGAAACAACTCTCAGGTTTGTGAGACACCTAAAATCTGTAGGACACGTCGACCAAAGTACTGGTTCCATCAATACTAACAGAAAATCTCCCAATTACTTCTCTGAGACCAAAAATTTACAAGACTATAAATCACAGTGAATTACTTTGTCGTAGTGATTCTTGTAACTTGTTTAAAGAAATGTGTTATATTTTATTTAATAAGAAAGAAAAATTTAAAGAAATAACAATCATAAATCACTATATCCATATTTTCTAGCAAACGCCTATATAGATACGAAAAATATCAATCAATCAGGATCATAACTGAAAGAATAGGTAACTATTTAAGCTCTTATTTCTAGTTTATACCTAAATTGAAGGTTTTTTTCTGTCCGTAATAGCATAGTCTGAATAAACAGAAACATTTCATTTCACCATTAGCTTAGTATAAGAAATTAGAAGGGTGAAATCCTGATTATACTGTGGTCAGTTATGAAAAAAATAAATTTAAACCAGTCTGTTTTCAAACTTGGAGGTTTATTATTACAATTCATTTGGTGAGACCTTCAGGCAGTATTTTCTGCTGCATCCAACATATTTTTAAACAGTGGTGTCATCTTGGTGCAGTTTGTGGGCTCTGAGCAAACCAAATGAATTGAAAAACCCTCCCAGGGAAGTTTGATTAAATTTCAGTACAGGCGAACTTTCGTGTGAGCAGGGTGAGGTGGTTCCTTTGCTACCAGCAAAGCTTCAGATAGCCTGAAGTGAAGAAATGTCCAGTGCAGGACAAAAGGTTGCAGACTTTCTGAGCTTCTCTCTTGGATGTTGGAGTTTAATTTCTTCTGAGTTGGAAGTCCTGTTTAAATGCTAGTGGCTGAATGTCAACTGAAACATAAAACTGAGATCAAAAGCCATGCTTGAGATCACGGTAAATTTACCTGAAAGCTTGTATTTCTACCGCTGGACATGCATTGTATCTAAATTTTGACAGCACTGAGTAGACCAAAACTTAGATCATAATAAAACCTCACTGGGATCTGTAATCACAGACCCATGTAAGGTGCAGAGAGCAATTTGTTGGTCCTTCTCAGAACATACCACAAGACTGGGCCTTCTCCCACATGTGGCAAAAGCAGGAAAAAACCCCGCAATATCAGCAGTGATTGCTGTGCTCCTCCCATTGACCCAGCCTGCAGACTCTCCTCTTTCTGAGAGAACCTGTGCCCCTCTCTGAAGAATAATAACAACATGGATGTAAGATACAGAGGCAAGCCTGTTTCTTTGATTTTTCTGTTGAATCCTTTTCACTTAAACAGACATACAACATCAAGGTGTCCCATTTCCTTAATTTCCCCTTCCCTCTTAAGGTTAGTGCCTTATTCCCAGCCCACACAGTTTGCCTTCTCACTGGACAGTGAATAGCTCTCTAGTGCATTTAGTACAGAAGAGCCTTAACAGGATGTCCCACTGCAGAAAACACTGAAGTGTTCTGTCTGGGGCACCTGCATCAATCTCTTTCAAGCCAAGAAGGGAAAGAAAACTGATTTTCCTCATGCCAAGGCACTGCCAGCATTCTTCAGCCTTTCTTTATACATATGTCCTTATAGATTGTCCCCAGATAGAATGGAGATCACTGTAGGCTGAATAATCATGTATGAACAGCAAGCTTGCTTTTTTTTGCTACTATTGGTAGTCCCTGTGTAAGTAGCTGATGATCATAGAATCATAGAATCATTAAGGTTGGAAAAGACCTTTAAGATCATTGAGTCCAACGGTCAACCCAGCACCCATGCCCACTAAACCATGTCCTGAAGCGCCACATTCACACCTTTTTTGAACGCCTCCAGTGATGGTGACTCCACCACTTCCCTGGGCAGCCTGTTCCAATGCTTGACTACCCTTTCGGTGAAGAAATTTTTCCTAATACCCAATCTAAACCTACCCTGGCGCAACTTGAGGCCATTTCCTCTCGTCCTATCACTTGTTACTTGGGAGAAGAGACCAACACCCGCCTCTCTACAGCCTCCTTTCAGGTAGTTGTAGAGAGCGATAAGGTCTCCCCTCAGCCTCCTTTTCTCCAGGCTAAACAACCCCAGTTCCCTCAGCCGCCCCTCATAAGACCTGTTCTCCAGACCCTTCACCAGCCTCGTTGCCCTTCTCTGGACACGCTCCAGCACCTCAATGTCCTTCTTGTAGTGAGGGGCCCAAAACTGCACACAGTATTCGAGGTGTGGCCTCACCAGTGCCGAGTCCAGGGGCACGATGACCTCCCTCCGCCTACTGGCCGCACTATTTCTGATACAGGCCAGGATGCCGTTGGCCTTCTTGGCCACCTGGGCATACTGCCGGCTCATGTTCAGCCGGCCGTCAACCACCACCCCCAGGTCCTTTTCTGCCGGGCAGCTCTCCAGCCACTCTTCCCCAAGCCTGTAGCGTTGCCTGGGGTTTTTGTGACCAAAGTGCAGGACCCGGCACTTGGCCTTGTTGAACCTCATGCAGATGGCCTTGGCCCATCGATCCAGCCTGTCCAGATCCCTCTGCAGAGCCTTCCTACCCTCAGGCAAATCAACACTGCCACCCAGCTTGGTGTCATTGGCAAACTTACTGAGGGTGCACTCAATCCCCTTGTCCAGATCATTGATAAAGATGTTAAACAAAAACTGAGCCCTGGGGAACACCACTCGTGACCGGCCGCCAACCGGATTTGACTCCATTCACCACAACTCTCTGGGCTTGGCCGTCCAGCCACTTTTTTACCCAGTGATCAATTCACAAGTTGCTGCCATTCAAGTCATCATGGTTTGCTGTTGAATATGTGTTTATCATTTCTTTGATAAGATAAAACTATGGGGATTTCTAAGTCTTTTAGTATAATGATTGAGGCCACTCCAGCACTTTCCTTACAACTTGCAAATTTATTGCCATATCTTTTGAGGTATGACTATCAGTTAGTCATACTATCTAGGCAGAGTTGTACCAGGGACAAATACTACTCATTTATACTGTCTTGTATTACTTTTCAACATCGTCCTTTGTATGTACAGCTCCAGAAATGTCAGTAATCTCCTGTACTGCAACATTGTCTACAGGTGTCTCATGTCATTTCATTTCTACAACTAAATATAAATTCTCAAAAAGTCCTGACATACATCCTCCAGCTGTGGCTTCTAGGAATAAAACATTGCATTAGGTCTATCACAGTGCATGCTCTGCAGAGGGGTTCATGTTTCTCTGTGATCTAAATGACCCTTATTAACTCGTCATTGTCTGCTCACCTGTTAATTTCCAATCATCTGCACATTTTTGATTAATAATTTGAATTATTTTCTATGTTATTCTAACTATATTTCAAATTAGTTTTTGAGGTCAGCTGACAGCTCTTAATTTTTTTTTGTCAGGTGCAGTTCTGATTTTATATAGATTTGATTTGGTTTTTTTCATCAGAAAGTCTTATGGTAGAAAACCAAACATCTCACAGGTATTTACATCAATAATGACGAGGTATTGTCTATCTGATTCTGCCTGCAGCTTTGCAGAAACTGACAATTACATAAGGAATTGATGCGAAACTGTCATTTATGCCTAAACTGCTCCTCATTCTCATTGAGCGAGCTGCTTCTTGACTGTATGTCAACCTCGACTCCAGGAATGGAACCAGACAAGCAGCCAGGTAGTTGCTGTGAGGCTTTCCTTGTATTTCCTTGGCTGTTTAGTGCATTTTTTTATCAGAAACTGAAGTGTTATCCCTTAAATCAAGCAGTCTTTTCTACAAATGCATCATCTCCATGTCTTTACCTCTTCAAATGAGGTTCACTGACCCGGGAGTGTCTGAAGAATCTCCCCTGGCTCTGAGCATTTTGAGGCCTACATGAGGGAAATGTCAAGATGTTTTTCATTTTGGAAACATGCATTCCTTTCTCATGGCTGCTGTAAATATTCTCTCCTTATCTTGCAAGCCCATCAGAGGAAGAATAATTACAGTCTTTCCTCTCCCTGGAATTTCAAGTAGGGTGTCTGGAAATTAACTGAGACACTAAAAGCAGAGTATTGGGCAGGCAACATTTTACACAGCAAAAACATACATGAAAGAATGTTCTCATATAACAGATAGCTAATAGTCTCCACTGTTCTTGTTTTGATAATAAATAAATACGATTTTCATTATTTTTCAAAAAAACATAGGTTTAAAGAAAAAGATACAAGTAAAATTCACAGCCATACATTGTCCTGGTTTGAAAAGGGAATGAGAGAAGAAACATTTATCTCAACCCTTGGCACATCACCAAGCTCAGACAAGCTCAGGACAACCAGACGTGTGAAAGGCAGTTTTCAAAAAGGGTCTAGTCCAGGCAAAAGGAAATTGATTTTCCCTGGAAAGCTGAAAAGCATCATTTGGCATAAGGATTGTTGCTTTTTAGAAAACTTATATTTAGTCTGCTTTCCAAAACTCGATTTTTACAATTGGTAACATTTTCAGCCAGTAGTGAATTTTTCGGTTTTGCTGACTTGTAGTGACAGTGTTCTTTGACTACTTGCCTGCCACTAGCCTCTCAAAGCCCTGGTTTCAGGAGACCAGCTGGCATATTACACAGAGATTGCTTAGGCTGATGTTCTTTTCCCTGGATAAATAATGATCAAGTCATAATGCTGATACTGAACTGTAAGCAACATCTAGCATTATCCTTTCTCTAACTGCTTTGCTCCTAATTGGGCATTTCTTCAACAGCCCAAATCTAACACATCACCAAGCAATTTTGCATTTAACTCTTCTATTTTTAGCCATTCCTTTCCTAAATAGTAATTATCAGCTACGGCCCTCTTAAAAGCTTCTGCAGTCAGAGTGTTATGTGATAAAGATGTGTCAGAAAGACGGATATTTACAGAGAGCAAGTTAAAATACGAGAGTGCCCTCAGGACAGTTGCAACCCTTACATTGATAAGGTGTATGCCACAGAAGTTCACTGCATCCTAAACACATCAGTCGCTATACACAAAATCATTATTAAAATCTGTCTATAGATGGGAATTTTTGGGTTTTTTTTTAACATCAGAGCATATTTTTATATTAGGAGTAATTTTATCAGTGGAGACAAATTTAATTCTCTCCTCTGTGCTAGCAACTGTTGATCTACATCCCCGATCTCATCCTTTCATGCTAACATCTAGATCTCTTTCCTTTCTGCTTGTCTGCTTCCTGGTGCCAAGGGAGTGACTCAAGGTCAGTATGTCTAAGCAGTGCTCCTAACCCTCTTCTCTCATTCCCTTTTCAAACACCACTGACAACCCCCTCAACCTCTGTGTTTCTTCTGTGTGTTTCTGCAGCTGCAGTGTCATCCATGTCTTATAAATGCAGAAGTCCTCTCCCATACAACCTGACAGAATTTGTCCATCAGAGCAACTGCCCATCTAGGCACCAACACACTTTTCTTCTTCATTTGTGTTCTCAGCCTATCTTCACCTGGAAAAGAAGAGAGTGGGTGATAGGTCCAGTAGGACCCTGTGAATTGAGGGTGGATTGTTCTTGCTTTTAGAAGCAGCTAACAGAAGCTTCCAGAACACAGCACAGGGTGAGCAGGCAAAGAGAAAGACCCAGAGCAAGGAGCCAGGAGCCCACAGTGTAGGAGCAGCCAAGAGGAGAAGGCAGCTCTTGTAATCATGGGATGGTTGATTTGCAGACACCAGAGGGGACTCTGCAGAATCTACTGTCATTAAACTGACTAAGTTCAAAGTTCAGCCTGTCTTCGAGGCTACACTAGTAAAAGGGAGATTGTTCTTGAATTGCTTTTATTTCTATTCTCTCTAAACTGATCACATCAACACAGTTGTTCCAGATCATATTCTCTTCAGAAATCTAGTTTTTCAGAATTTAAAGGAATTCTTGATCTCTGGGGTCATCACTGTAACAAAGGCCTAGGCAAAACCAGCTTTGAAAATATCTAAAACAAACAAAGAAAAAAGAAAATAAATGTACCTACAAAGGCTCAGGACATAAAAATCCATTTGTGTGAGATGTTTTATATGGAGAAAATTTTGGCATGGATAAAAATGATGCTCCATTTCACTATGTGAGAATATATCCTCTTCTTCCCTATGGATGCAAGAGGACAGCAAAACTGTGCCCTGTCCAGGCAAAAAGGGCAACATAGTTGGTGCAGATAGGCAAGTAAAACAAAGATTTACAATTGTGTTTTCTTAAAAAAAAAAATGTGCAGAAGAAAAATGTCTATGGCACAGTTGCAGCTGCTGGAGAAAAAATTGGTCTTTGAAGTGCTGGGCAGGAGCACAGAATGCACAGAATGCTAAATAGCATTGCTTATTCATGACTCTTTTATTCAATTTTTTACTGTACTACTCAACCAGGTGTGCTTGATTATCTTTAAAAATACTCTAAAAATAAACAGCCCTCAAAATTATCATCAATCAGATTCCTACATTAATCTAGCAGAAACATAAATACATGAGAAGTATTAGCTGACCTTGCATAAATTGACTTTTAAAAAGCCTAGAAGGACTGTAAAATTTGTGAAGATAAGCACCCATTTTCTACAGTGGAGGAATGAAATGTCAATATTTTTGGTGCACCCTCACAGATCCTATCAATTAAATATCTGTGTGAATTTTTTATAAGGGACTTTACACAAGTTGAATAGATTTCTGTGGTAATATAGCACCATGGCAATACATTTCTTGCTCAGGCAAAGACAGCAGCTGAAGAAATTTCACTAATAGTTTCCTGGAGAATGAAGGGGACTCTCTTTACCTCCCTGCTTACCTACCATTCCTCCATTCTCCTCTCCTCTTAAATTTATTATAATGGAAAGAAACTTGCCACTAAAAGACCACAAGGTTCTAACTGATTTTCCTCATGTTCAGTATTTTCACTCACAGGCCAAAGGATCTCTGCTGGAAAAAACCACTACTGGATGGAACAAATATAAACAAGAATGCTTGAAAATGCTGCAGGAATCAACTGTAGATGCTGGTAAGGAAACAAACAGCACAATAAAGCAACGTGTTAAGTAACACGGATGAATCTGCAAATATTCTTTTACTTGCTTTGCAGAAATGTGTGTCTCTTTATAAGTTCTAAATGTAGAACAATCAGCTGTAACGAGACACGCAAACATGCAATCATGAAGTTAATGGCTCTCTTTGTCCTGAAACATATTAGGTTCCTATATGTAAAACTGGATCATATACAGAAATGAATCATTGAACAGCTGTTGTTGAGCTACCACTATGGTGCCACACTGAATGCCTGGTCAAGAGGTAGCTGCTACCCATTATTGGTAAGAAGCACGTCCTTTGGATGAAGGAGACCAGTTTTCACTTCCATTTCCAACCTGAAGGAAGTCAAAGACATATTCCTGGAAATTATGTTAACCACAGGAGAACAGACCATCCAGGGAAAAGAAGATGTCTCCCATTTCTATACTTTAGAAACTGAGCCATGGCAGACAAGAACCCAAAACACACGAGGCAAGACAGAGTCTGGTTTCTGCCTAGTCAAGGCAGCTGGAGAGCTGCTCTCTTCGCACAGGACTGCTTATGCATTTTGTGATACAGTCACAGAGACCACCCATGTTCACCTGGCACTTACAACCATTAGCTTAAAGCCTCTTATTTATTCTCCTGCCTCCATGGCTTTGGATTCTTGGTTGAAGAGTCGCATAGATTCAGAGCACAATGTCTTCTCCTGAAAAGTGGAAGAGGGAGGAACTGAGTCCACACCTCCTACCTCTGGTTGAGTGCTCTAAGTTTTATGCTGTTTGGCAAAAGGGGAACTTATAATCTGTGATTATTTCACTTTTAAAAGTATAAACTCTGCTCAGCTAGATATCTGTCTTCAGGAAAGGATAACACGGACTTGGATTGAGTAGTTGGAGAAGTTCAAGAAGTAGCTGGGAGAGAGATGACTGCAGTCACCAAGGAAAGATTAAGAGTGAAACCGTGCTGTATGTTTTGTACTCACTGGCTATAGGCACATCTCTGCTCCTGTGTGCAAGTGATACACTCATGGTCATCTTGCTTGGTGGCTACCTCACCCCATCAACTGCACAGGGAGACTCCAGGATGATATTATGAGCTCTGACTCACTTTACTAGTGGCAGAAAGCTGCATTTATGACATGGCAACTTTGTCGGCCAGAGCATATGGTCTGATTAAGATCAATGGGTGTATTTTTCATCATTCAAAATGCATTTAGAAGTTGGAGATCAATCCAAAGCATTGGCCTGGGAATTTAAAACAGCAGAAAAAAAAGGGGRAAAAAAGAGAGGTTTTCAAGCCTAAATTATGTGATATTTTATGTTTTAAAGTTCCTTAAACTTTTCCCAAAATATTGAAATCTCTAACTTTCACAGGCCTTTGAAAAGCAAAAGGGAAGATATATCCTGCGAGTCAGGGAAACTAATTTTAGTGATCACATTCAATAACAGGCTTTCTCTTCTTTCAATTGAATTAGGAGTTGCTGAAAATGAGCAGTTCTGCTTTGGCATGGCAGCATGCTGAAGGAATGAATCCTCATGCTCCCCAGCCTTCATCACTGACCTGCTCTAGAGGCAGCTGCAGCTCCTGGCAGCTGCAACAGCATGAGCTAACTGCCTTAGCTGTGAAGCTGTAACAGCTGGGGAAACAAAGCAAGACCCCATTCTCACGTTCTTCATCGAGAACTTGGTTCAGCTTTCATAGAATACATGGGGCAGGAAATGCCCACTCATTCTTCCTGAGATTTTGGGTGTACTTAAAAGCAAAACCAAAGCATACCAGCTATGCAAAGGCAGCCAAATACTCATTGATGACTACCAGAACTTTGCTAGGGCATGCAGAGATGCAGTCAGGAGCTAAGGCTCATCTAAAACAGAAATTGTCCAAAGGTGTCAAGAACAACAACATACGTGAGCAGATGCACAGAGAAGACAAAGGCTCATTACTCAACAGGGCAGGGAAACTAGTCACTAATAAAGGAGGACCCAGAAAACTACAGGCCCATTAGTCTTACTTCAATCCCTGGGAAAGTAATGGAACGAGGCCTCCTTGAAACTATTACTAACCAAATGAAGCAGGTGATCGGGAAAAGCCAGCATGGATTTACCGAAAGCAAATCATGCCTGACTAACCCGATCACCTTCTACAACAAGGTAACATCTGCTGTCGACATGGGGAGAGCAGTGGATGTTGTTTACCTGGACTTCAGCAAAACATTTGACACTGCTTCCCACAGCCTTCTCCTGGACAAACTGGCAAGGTACAGATTGGATGGAGGGTTGCAAGATGGATAGCAAACTGGCTAACAGCCCACACTCAAACAGTGGTGAAAAATGTTTCTGACCCAGGTTAGCAGCCTGTCACAAGTGGGGTCCCCCAGGGCATTGAAAGCACCCTCACCAAGTTTGCTGATGATGCCAAACTGGGTGGTGAGGTGGACACGTCAGAAGGCAGAGCCATCTTACAGAGAGACCTGGACAGGCTGGAAGAGTGGGCTAGCAAGAACTGTATGAAGTTTAACAAAGACATAACCAAAGAGCTCAGTACAGGCTAGGATCTGTGTGGCTCAGGAGCAGCCTTGCTGAAAGTGACCTGGGGATCCTGGTGAACAACAAGCTGAACATGTCAGCAGTGCACCGCTGCCTCAGCAAAAACAAATTGGATCCTGGGCTACATCTGCAAGGACATTACTAGCAGAGATAGAGAAGTGATCATCCCACTCCACTCAGCGCTTGTCAGGCTGTCGAGTACTGTGTCCAGTTCTGGTCCCCACAATTCAAGACAGACACGGACACACTTGAGAGGGTCCAAAGGATGGCCATGGACATGATCGAAGGGTTGGAGAACCTGCCCTATGAGGAAAGACTGAAGGAGTTAGGTCTTTTCACCCTGGAGAACAGAAGGTGCAGGGGGGACCTCATAAAAGTAAAAGGTGGCTACAAAGAGGACGGAGGCTCTCTCTTCACAAAGAGGCACATGGAGAGGACAAGGAGCAGTGAGTACAAGTTGCACCAGGAAAGGTTTCTTCTTGAAATACGAAAGGCATTTTTTACAGTAAGAACAATCATTCACTGTAGCAACCTCCCCAGGGATGTGGTAGAGTCCCCATCTCTGGAGGTTTTCAAGATGTGATTGAACAGRGTGCTAGATAATCTCATCTAGGCTCCCTTTCCCATGAAAGATTGGACCAGATGATCTTTTGAGGTCTCTTCCAACCTAGGCTGTTCTAGGATTCTATTTTTTTCAGTAAAGCATGCTAACCACTGGGCCACTAGTGGTGCTGAAGGAGATAGGATAACCCTTGTTCAAGTTGGCCCACTATGTATTCAGCAGTGACAGCTGGGGAAAAATAGGAGTTCCAGTGCCAGTTCTCTGTGATGTTTATGTATTTTTTATGGGTAGGCACTGGATGAAAACAGAAGTAATCTGGGGTGTGAAACTTATGCTTTCCACTCTCTGGGGACATGGAGGCTCTGGATTCAGCTTCCACCAACTTACAAGAGGGTAATAAAGATTATATGAATAATGTCCTGGACTATTCTTCTAGCTGTTACTAGGCAAAAGAGGAAAACCATCAACAATGTTTAAAGCCAGTTCTGCCAGTATGCATTTCCATGCTGAGAATGTAAAATCTGGGAAACTCCATAGTTTAGGGACTTGCATGGATGGCACGTAATTTCTGAGTCCTAAGCAGTTGGAGGCAGGAAAACCAGGCAGTTAACTCTGACAAAACTGTTATGCTTCTAGAACAACACAGTGTCAATTTGAGCACATAATGAAATGTCTGCCAGCAGTGTGATGCATCTGGGCTGTCTTAGGTCCCCCCAAAAAAACAGGTAGGCAGGTTTTGGATTTGTTCCCTTGGAAGCAAGCAACTAACTGTTCTAGTTACCATGCAGGATATTACCACGTCGGAGAGCCACTGTACCAAGAGCACATGCAGGAAGGGTCAGGGTGTCACTCAGCTGAAGCATTCAGTTATCTAGTACTTCATTGTCCATTCATCATGACAGATTTTTACATGATGATAAAATAATACTTGTCGCTAGATGCCGACAATCTAATTATATGTTTTCCTTCTATATTGTGTAAATGTTTATCTGCGTTCAAGTTTCAAAGGAGAATGACCAGAAGTCAGAAAAGTACTAATGAAGATGCGCAGTAGAAATGTTAAGCAGACTTTCTCAGAAAGAAAGGTATATTTGTGACAGAAGGGTCATCAGAACAGCGTGTATGGCCAGTATGATAAACAAAGCTGAGTTACTCTTACCTCCAATAAAATCCACCTTCTAGGAAGTCTGATCATCCCTAGGCGTGTGCTTTCTAGTAGTAGGAAACAAGTACCAAGAAAAGTATGATCTCACTCCCAGAGTTTTGCTTTTTGTTGTCCTTTGACATTTTGGAAATGCTACGATTTTCTTTTTTCTTCTCTCTTTTCTTTTCTTTTTTCTTTTCTTTTCTTTTCTTTTCTTTTCTTTTCTTTTCTTTTCTTTTCTTTTCTTTTCTTTTCTTTTCTTTTCTTTT
>JASVER010000247.1:287439-298954 GCA_030449065.1 Oceanodroma leucorhoa | reverse complement strand
CTTTTCTTTTCTTTTCTTTTCTTTTCTTTTCTTTTCTTTTCTTTTCTTTTCTTTTCTTTTCTTTTCTTTTCTTTTCTCTTCTCTTCTCTTCTCTTTTCTTCTCTTTTCTTTTCTTTTCTTTTCTTTTCTTTTCTGCTCTTTAATTTAATTTTATTTATTTATTTATTTATTTTTTCTCTTCTCTTCTCTTCTCTTCTCTTCTCTTCTCTTCTCTTCTCTTCTCTTCTCTTCTCTTCTCTTCTCTTTTTTTGCCTCCTCTTGCCTTTTTCTGCTTGCTTTTGCTGTGGGAAATAAGGAAGGAGAAAACACAGAAAGGTCAGACAAAGAAGGTGCCATAAATTACAGACTATGTGACTACACTCAGAGAGGCAAGAAGACAGAGTGATGAGGATTGCAGAGGGGACAAAAGTTTTTCTGGAAAGCAAGGGAAGCAAAGCACAGATCAGCCCAGCCAGTACACCTGCAAGACAGCTTATAGCTAAAGCCAACAAGAAAGAAAGAGAAACAGTAGTGAGAAGCTAGAGATCAATGACCTGTGGTGAAAACCTGGTATGCAGAAACCCTTAGCACGATGCAAAAGAAGACTGTATTGTGGTGGGAAGGCAGAGAATGCTGTCTTTTGGTGGCAGTTAGAACTAAGCTGGATGACCCAGGAGGCCAAAAGCAGTGACACATGGCAAGATATTAGAGGGCAGTAGTCTGTGGTAGGTGATCAGGATAACTACAGGGTCTCAGAACTCCAGTTTTCATGAAATGGAGAAAAAACTATCTTTCTCCTAGCAGCCTACCCAATCCACACTTGAACAAACCTTCATCAGATGTCAGGGAAAGGAACAATAAAAATGCAGCTATAAATGTTACAACTACACGGATCATAAGGCAGATGGGGCCACAGATATTCATCCTCAAAGATACAAGGGAATTACTAAGAATGCACATACTGTGCTCTGTATTTTAGCAGAAGGACACCAAAAAGGTGCTGGTGAGCTAGCACACAGCTATCTTTGTTGCTCCCTGTATTATTCTTCCCACACAAGTTTCTCAAAGTATTGCTAAGCATTACAGAAAACAAAGCAGGATGTACTCTTCTAGTTTTGGATGAGCAAAAACATTAAAGTTAAGAGTGGAGAGCTTCAGCTTACCCTAGAAGAAAGAGAGAAACTAACCAAGAGACTAGTGCAGTCATTAATGCATTTTATTTTATCTTACTGTAACCTGACTGTGCCATTTCAATTCTGTATTATCAAATGTTTTATCTTAAGTCTTTTGAGTGATGTGATACCTGTGAAGCTTAAAACTGAATTAGTTTGAGATATTGCCAGCTCCCTAACCTCTATTGCCCAAAGACTAAGAGAAGTCACTACCTGAGAAGCAGGCAGTGGTCTGAGCTGAGAACCAGTGTCACAGGAGTCATGAAAGGTGGAATATCTTCCATTTACTAGCAAAAAGTCTGCTACATGTACCAAAAACAATGAGTGAGAGCACGGCTGGAATCTGTCTGTTACCTTTGGACAACAGAGGCCTCAGGGTGGTTTTGAGCAATACCCTTGTCTCCTAATGAAGCATGTAGAACCTGCTGCTGTTGTGTAGATCCAGGGAAGAAGGGTAGCAGCCATTTCTGCACTGTGCACTGTGCCTTGCACGAAGATTATCTGCTACATCTTGTAAATACTCTGGAGTAGCTTGCAGGTTACCTGAACAGTATACAATGGTTTTCATGATTGTCCATTGCCTGAACAACTTTTTGTTAAACTTCTATTTGCTTCTCTCCCCAGGAATACATTGTAATGGGACATTTGATCAATTTGTTTGCTGGCCTTACTCACCCCCAGGAAATGTCTCTGTTCCTTGTCCGTCATATTTGCCATGGTTGGAAAACGGTAATGTGATAGTGGTAACTTCTTTTCGATTTTATGCTGGGAATCCAGCTGAAGGACAGATGGTGCTAGTCTCTCTTGCCCCAGTGTCCTTTGAAGTGTCTGAGAGCCTTCTTGTCTCACCTCTTTTCACTTCTTTTCTGAATTGAAGCACAAAACTGTTGTCGATGTTTAATTATTTACTCTTTTTCTCCATCTGTGCTTGTTACAGCTCTTTATTGTCTGCTACAAAGCAACATTTCCAAGATCATGTATCCGAACTGCCAGGTCTTTATTGGCAGTAACAGATTTGGGGTTCAACTTCTGAGGCTCAACTTCTGTAGTCCCCACTGACCCCAGACATGAAGCTCTCTCCCAGAAAACCGGAATAGCCAAACAAAGCAGCAATACTGCACCACCAGCAACTGGTGTGGTGAAAAAACAAGCTTTCCAAGCAGCCTTTTCCTGGAAGGAGTGGAGCAGGGAGACTCTCAGGGAGGGAAAAAGAATAACATCTGCAGGAGCAAAACTGTCTAACAGCAAACAACATTCCCTTTCTCCTAAAGAAATTAAAGGACATTCCTACCACGGCCGCCTAGCATTTCTGAATCCTGCTACGTAGCTTTTCTTAGCTACATGTGGCTTTCTTAGCTGCATTTCTAATACCACTTGGAAGGACCAATTGTGTCTGAGTCCTGTAGTTTATGGGAGACTATTATGGGCTGTTTATCCTAGCTTTCTCCAGTCCAACCCACACATGGTTTGGTCTGTAATGTCATCATTCATTCTTTTTTGTGCTGCTAAACAGAAGGAGACCCAGCTTCTATCTAGTCTCCCAAACAACTGCCAACCATTTAGAATAAATTCGGCTTTTCATAATAAACATAAAAGCATCTTCCTTCCCTCTATATAATGGAGAATCTTTTTTCTCTTTTTCTGTCTAAATTTCTACAAAAGTAAGATGTAAGACATTGGACCAGGTTATGAAGCTTTTAATTGTGTTCACAGTTGCGAACACAGTGGGGCTGCTGTGTTACCATATCATCTGGCATTCTCATCCATGACATACCACCTTAGGAGAAGAGGCATTAGAGACAGCTCAGCTGCCTGTTTTTCCTAGAGATTTTGTGGGACTGGGGTTAGGGCTGCTTGTGGTCCCCATTTCCATTGCTGGTCCCATTTCCAAGATATAGCTGTGTCCGTTCTGGGACACCAGTGGACTCTGACCAGAAATGCTTGGAAGCTTGAGGTAAATTTATTGCAGTTTGTCATCATTGCCACGCCTGAGCACTGAAAAATTAGGGTAGTCTAGAAATGAGATTTCTGATCACGTTTCAAAGATGCCTTCATATTTTTTTCAGTGTCTAGTCTCCACACAGAGCTTTTGCTCCACCACAGAAAACTGTGTTCCCAAAACAGTTCTCTCAGTTCCAGTTATGCTGAGCGAAACGAGATATTCTTCTTGTTGCTGCAATTCTTAAACACCTTCAAATTCAAAAATGAATGAAAAAACTCAGGTCTGTTTAGAAATACATGGTAGGCAGCTGTTGAGGAAAACATCAAATAAACATCAACCAGGGTCCCCATCCCATTCTTCTGATGTTATGGGCAAATTCTTAATTAGTATAAACTAGGACAGTGCAGTGGAAGCCAAGAAAGCTTCACCAGTTCACACTACCTGCTGATCAGGCTCCAAAGCACGTAAATAAAACATCAGCCACAGGTATTTCAATTCCTACTATTCTGACTGCACAGCCTCGGCAATGTGCTGCCCATACTTGATGAAACTTAAGAGCTTAATGAGAAAAAAAGGAATAAAGTGAGATGTAGGCTTTTCTTTGGATGTAGTAACTATGAATTTTTTGTAAATACCAGGTACATTCTGGGAATCTATTTCTGCTAGATTACATTCCTACTTTGTCCTATGCAAATATGAAAAATATATTGTCAAAGACAAAAGAAAAGTGTTTTTTATTCCTTTTTTGAGTGGGAGTGGGGTGGTATCTATTGCTGTGGTGTAAGGGAGAAATCTTTAAAACGTGTATGAAAAATGAAATCTTTATTTTGATCTTTCAGACTAAACCTCTGTTTACTTTCAGGAAGTGTAGGAAATGTATACAGAGTCTGCTTGGATGAAGGGACTTGGCAAACGAAGGAAAACTCCACAGACATTTGGCGTGATAGTTCAGAATGTTCTGAGAAAAAAAATTTCAAAAAAAATGTAAGTATGCTTTATATTATGGTTTAATACTTTAATCTTCTTAATCCCTTCTTGAGTAACTGATAAAATATTTCCACTGAATACCTGCAAAAGATGTTCAGATTTAATTTAGATTACCAAAGGGAAACCTGTTATTTTATTTAGAAGGAGTGGAGGAGGAAAGATTAAGGAGGGGAATACCTGCTTTAGATGCCACAAATTATTTTCTCTTCAGAGTCCAGTGTTCACATGTGCTGAATTTCTCCTAATAAAATTGACAAAGACTGCAACTTTACAAGCAAACAACTTAAATTCAAAGCATCCCATCGTCTGCCCCAAATCGCTGTAGCTTGCCAAGGCCAGACAACTTCATCCCCTGCCACTTCCTGAGCCTTTTAGCATTTAATGAGGACCGTTAACTGGTCCTTTCAAATTTAGCTAGTCACAGACTGGAGGATTCATCATAATGCAAATACCATCCTTCCCGGTCTGATACAGCATGCAGCCCAAGCGTTGGGATTTGTCAGCAGGGGGGAATGGCTCTCCCGAGCTGAATAAAGATCAAACTAGATACTCTCACCTCGACGGCGCTCAGCTCTTTGTATGAAGATTAAATGAAAACAATTCTTGATCAGCTCTGTTTTGTGAAGCTGGGAATCACACTCTTGCTCTGTATCTGCAAAGAAGTCTGGCTCGTGTTCTCTGCAAGAAGGCAGTTTGCAAGCTCACTTCCACCACCCAAGTTAGGATTAAGGTAAAGGACAGTTCAAGCAGTGAAACAGGGATCTGATCCTATTGCCTGCTTGCACAACTGAGCAATGGCTTGCAACAAATGCAGCAGAGTTTCAGATAACAATAAAGCATGCATTCTTATAACTTCTTTTGCCATAGAGTCCAGCTTAGCTGTCAAAATTAAGTTTCCTAAGTAAGTACTATTACTGTTGATCATTTTTTACTTTTTAGCACTTCATTGGGTGAGCACTGTTACTGTTTATTACTTTATTGAGTGACATTACTTTATTGATTACTTTATTAAACACTCTTAGTTCAAGATCTCCATGTACTACTGAGTTTTTACTAAACTCTTTATATAGTGAGCACATGAACTTCCAAACTTACAGTTTATTTATACAAGTGTGATAAATATTCGTAAGTACTGAGAGTTTTCCATGGTTTGTTGACCATTCTGGATCACAAACTTGTGGATGGGAGACACATTAATTCATCCTGTGTGACAGCAGACAATTTCTCTGAAAGCTTTAACCAGCTTCCCTACCAACACTAAATGTGGTTTTGTACCTGTTTGTTTTATTTAGTGGAAAGCCCCAACATGTTAGAAATAACCCAGAGCTAGTATCCTCATACATTGGAGGAATCAGCTTGATTTCATTTGCTTTGGTGTTGCAAAATTGTCACAACCAAGATGATAACATGCTTTTGATTAGGTTCATGCCTGTTTGAATATTTTCATGGAGCAGAGTGACTAAAGGCTGTGCTATGGGARTCTCCTGCACCCACACTGCTCTGCCTGGGCACTTTGACCCTCTACAAGAAAGTTTCTAGCAGCAGGCACAGCTCACCCATGCTAACTAGATAGTATTCATTAGCATAAATTTATTAGAGACAACTATTGTCAGGAAAACAGTGCTAAAATCCCTGGCACTGAGCAGTAAGACGATTCACAAAGAAAACAACAAAATCACTGAGGAAAAGACACAGGTTCCAAGAAAATCTTTGCAAGCCTAATATGGATTATGAAAGTGATATATCCTGTATCTCTATATGCCCTCTGCAGAGAAGCTTTTTTTGAGCTAGAAAAGCAATATGAAGAGATGAGAGGTAAACATAAGCAGCTAAATGGAAAAACTTAGCAAGAAGAAATGTTAAATGAAGCAAAGGGGAAAGAAAGCGTGAGTGTCCCCTTTCCTCCTCTGAGGTCTTATTCATCATTCAAAAACAGTCTAGACAACTCTAATTTAATAATTTTGATTTTTTTCTTTCAACTCATGGCAGAAGTCGGTCTATTTCAATGACTGTAGACAGACCTGACTCAAAATAGTGCAGACACAACTGATCCTTAACTGTGTCCCCAGGCCACACATATATTAATCACGCTTGTGTATACAGGTTGAGTGAGTTGATCTCTGTAGTTATTAAACCACCAGGATCCATTTGGTGTATGTAATCATGGCAATGATTAGCTGTAAATCAGACTACGAATGTTGTTTGTGCAGGAGCAATCTTGAAATGAGTGCCATGAGTGCCTTCGAATTTAAAAAGAAACTAAGGCTGTCTGCAAGTGTCTCTGTCATGCAATGTTTTAATGAGGCAGTGCAGGGAGCAGGCATCAGAACCTCCCCTGGCTACACAAAGAAGTTCGACTCGAAAATTTCTGAGCTGTGTTCATGCTCTGCCCGCCTGCCTGCCTGCATAACATATTTTTCTTCTTTGTTCCTAGGAAGAAGAACATAAATTACTTACCACATTACAGCTATTGTACACTATAGGATATTATTTTTCTCTCATCTCACTTGTATTAGCTCTGCTTATACTTTCTTTACTCAGGTTAGTACAAATTTACATGCATTTTAAAAGTACAGACCCCAGTATGCACATTATTCTTTTAATGTATTTGAATTAATTGCTTAGCTTCCGATGTAAATAACTTGTATTTTCCTAATAAGCATTACAAAAGCAATCCCTAAGCAAAATAAATTGATGGCAAGAATATGAATACAACAGTATTTCTTTTTATTTCTGCAAATATTCCAGAGGATTCATACATGATTTTTTTTCCCACAGAAAACTTCACTGCACAAGAAACTACATCCATATGAATTTATTTGCATCTTTTATCTTGCGTGCCACAGCAGTTCTTATAAAAGACACTGTATACTACAATATTTACTCCAAAAGACCAAATGATGAAACTGGATGGATATTATACCTCAGTCCTGAGGTAACTTGTTAGTTCAGTGCGAATAGTAAACGTGTGCTGCTAGTGGACGTAACAGAGTTTTGGAAGTTTGCCATATGGAAGCAAGTTTTGAGGTGTTTGTTAGTTGAGCTTTGAATGCTGAAATTTTGCTGATAAAGCTTGGGGTAATCAAGAAAAAAATTCTGATTTGATGAATTGTAATAGATTAGATTGAATTTATATAAAGCCTTGTATAGAAATAACAAATTAATCAATAGTTATATTTAGAAACATCCAATTAAGCAAAACAACTTACACCTGTAGTTTTTAGGAAGAAATATACACATTTACTTGAACTTATATAACACTATATTTATTCACTCTTCGTATGCATAGCACAATGCAATGCTCACAAATCTTGCTTTTAAGACAATGTTATCAAACAATGTATTTGCTGTGAAAGAACACTAAGAGAAAAAAAATAGTTTAAAGGCTTTTCTGTACTAGGAAAATGTGCTAATTTTCTTACACTTGTTTAGATAATGGAATAATAACATCTTTAATTTGGATGACTGTGGATAAATTATACTTGTATGATATTGTATGAATATAGTTTGCCCATGTCAACAAGCAAAATTACCTGCAAAATGTTAATGGTGACTATTATTTTAACAGCCCATCAGTAAAAATTCTGATATGCAGATCATGACAAAGAACACATACCCCAGCCTACAGTGTCATTGTCTTTTCCTACTTGTCACCTCCACTCAAACTCTTACAATGTAGAAGCCTTTAAGTTGTTGCATTCCCCTCCAGCCTCTCCCAAACAGCAAGGAGAGTCTTGTGAGATATGTGACCAAACCACAGTTATATCACAACCATGTGCCAGTTTTAAAACGGTTGCTAAAGTAACAAGAGAAAACCAGGATTTGCCAGAGATTTTATATATATTAACGACGATTCCCGGTCTCTCATTTCTACAGATTGTAATCATTTGCAGGACTGCCCAGCTTTTCATGCATTACTTTGTTGGGGCAAATTATTTTTGGCTATTAGTAGAAGGAATTTATCTGCACACGTTGTTAATAACTGTTGTACTCTCTGAAAGACGACTACTACAGGCATATATTGTGATAGGATGGGGTAAGTACATAACGATTTCCATGTTCTTGATTCTGTAGTACTTTTTTGAGTCAGTAGTGAATACTTTGTAATGAAGAAAGACAAAATCTCAACTCTTGTTTGTTTGTTTGTTTTGAAGTCAGCAATTTTCAATAAAGGTATACCAGCAGTGATACATTCATTGCAGTTCAGCTTGACCTGCATATACAGGAAATGGGTGAATTGTTTAATAAGGAAACAGTAGCCTAGTGGACAGAACAAGAAGAACTTTGACTATATTTGGCTGTATTTCCTGTCATCACTGAATATTATGGTACTATCAGCAACTTCATTTTCTTCCGTTGTAATAGAGCACCTACATAGCAAAGATGTCTAAACATTAACAATTTTCTTTTATATGTTCACCTTCCTAGCTCACCTTAAAGTTCTAAAGTGTGCTTTAAGTTAGAGGACAATCTGAAACACTGCATGATTCAGGTCTTATATTTCAGACATTTTTCATGGAATAAAAACAATGTAAAGTTAGCTACAAGCATTTGAACAATTTTGTGTAAATTATGTCATGTAATCTGAAAATTACATTTGTTGCTTACTTAAAGAGTGTAATTCTGTATCTTGCCTGGACAAAGGAGAAAATCAAGGTTTTCCAATTCCCAATAATCATCTAAAATCTACCTGTGCAAAACACAGGCCTTTGAAAGGTTTAAATGAAGATAAAAAATGTACTCTTAGACAATATGTAGGTTTGTTGTAAGAGTTATTGATTCAAATCCAGTGGCCTGAGTTAAGGAGGAGGATAGGATGGATGGCCATAAGAATTTCTGACTGTAAAACTTTCATCAATGTCTGGTTTTACAAGCTGGTGCTTGTAAAACCAGACATTGTTTGGGTGTACCAGCTTGTACCACCACATCTATGTCTATTGAACTATATTGTCAATGTAAAACTGTCTATCCAGGACTGTGGAACTATAGTATATAGCCCACTTGTTGTTATCAAGGCTGTGGCAAACTCCCTGTCAGTTTGACAACAATTCATGTAATTCAGTTTTAGTTGTCTAAAAATTGTACTAGGCTCTCTCTGTAAAAATCACAGGTAATGAAGACACTTCACTTTACTTTGATACCTATGTTACCGCTTGAATTTTGAAATGGGAATTGAACAGCATCTAAAAAAATAGCCTACTGTAGAAATTCCTAGAATTAAGTGAACTTCAGATAAGGCCATTTTTCATACTTTTCTAATACGACTCTATTAATTTATTAACAAAGACTCATTGCTGTAGAAAAATGCCAATGCTTAAAGCAAGATCCAAAACAGGACTTCAGCAAAACCCAAGCAAAAAAGTTTCAAAAGCATGATATAAAACCCTGTTAAGAACACAAAATAATTTAGGGCAAAACTATTTTGTCTGAAAGAATAAAAATCTATTGAAGAACCCAGAAACATTAACTCTCTTTTATAGAAATGGCTTGTGTTTACTACTATTGACAAGATTAAAAGATACCTGAATTTTGTCTCTTACAGCATTTGAACTAGGTTTTGAATACACATGAGATGATAGTATTATATGCATTGTTCTGAAGGTTTCAGTACAACAGATGATGGCTTTACTTTGTGCATTGTGTAATCTTGTATCAGAGATCAATAAAAAAGTACTCAGCCCCAGTAATTTTGGCAGTGGCACATTTAATTTTGGAGTATAAAATCAGTTATTTACAAGTGAATGTAAAACTCATAGTTGACATTGTGCCATTTTTTTTCCTTTTGTTAACAATAAGAACATCTATGCCTTTTTATTCTAGTTTTACAGTTTTAAATCCAAAATAAGATTTTATTTTGCTTCCTGTAACAATAGAAGAACTCTAACAGACTGTTCAGCACCTCACACCTCTTAGTTCTTTAAAGACCAGATGAAAACTAACATATCTCCAGAAGTTAAGAAATTCAGGTTGTTTTAGTCTAGGCTCATGAGAAACTGAGGAGTTCTGAGGCCCTGATGACGAATGCAGAGCCTTCACTACTGATCAACATGGCAACAGTTTAATAACATGGAAAGAGCTGAGAGTACAAAACAAGGATTAAACAGAGGTGTTTGCAATGGGAGCACACATGTTTTCAGAAATGTCAGTCCATGCATACAAAGCAAGTGCTGTAACCTTGGGAAAGTTTCGTTTGTCATGTTTAAAACAAAAAGGTTGATCTATTGTTTAAATCAAAATTATTTCATTGTATAGCATAACTTGACATTTTGATATCAGATCAGAAAGGAGCTTCAGGAAAAATCATTGCTTTTGATTGAGGAAGAATGTACAATGGGGAAAGGTATGTTTTATTGAATACTTGGAAAAAAGTTATTTTTTTCACATCTGAAACAGAAGTATTGATCTTCAAGTTAAGCTGAAGTTTAACTTCATCAAGTTAACATAATAAAAGATTTGATGGAAATCAGTATTTAACACCTATGATGAAGAGATAAGGAAAGCCTAAACAAACTAGTCATCAATTATTTGGAACATGGAACCTCAAAGTCAATACTAGATATGCAAATGCAGTTCATCCAGGTTCCAAGGCAGATGTGAAATTCCACACATGAAATATTTTTTCACCAAATCCACTCACATGCCTAAGCTGAGAAGGACATGTACATATTTGTGGACATGTACATTTGTGGTGAACGGAGTCAAATCCGCTCCGGTCACGAGTGGTGTTCCCCAGGGCTGTTTTGGTGCCGGTCTTGTTTAACATCTTTATCAATGATCTGGACAAGGGGATCAAGTGCACCCTCAGTAAGTTTACCAATGACACCAAGCTGGGTGKCAGTGTTGATTTGCCTGAGGGTAGGAAGGCTCTGCAGAGGGATCTGGACTGGCTGGATCGATGGGCCAAGGCCAATTGCATTAGGTTCAACAAGGCCAAGTGCCGGGTCCTGCACTTTGGTCACAACAACCCCAGGCAACGCTACAGGCTTGGGGAAGAGTGGCTGGAGAGCTGCCCGGCAGAAAAGGACCTGGGGGTGGTGGTTGACGGCCGGCTGAATATGAGCCGGCAGTGTGCCCAGGTGGCCAAGAAGGCCAACGGCATCCTGGCCTGTATCAGAAATAGTGCGGCCAGTAGGCGGAGGGAGGTCATCGGTGATTGTGCCCCTGGACTCGGCACTGGTGAGGCCACACCTCAAATACTGTGTGCAGTTTTGGGCCCCTCACTACAAGAAGGACATTGAGGTGCTGGAGCGTGTCCAGAGAAAGGCAACGAGGCTGGTGAAGGGTCTGGAGAACAGGTCTTATGAGGAGCGGCTGAGGGAACTGGGGTTGTTTAACCTGGAGAAGAGGAGGCTGAGGGGAGACCTTATCGCTCTCTACAACTGCCTGAAAGGAGGCTGTAGAGAGGCGGGTGTTGGTCTCTTCTCCCAAGTAACAA
>JASVER010000247.1:126804-287354 GCA_030449065.1 Oceanodroma leucorhoa | reverse complement strand
GAAAGGGTAGTCAGGCATTGGAACAGGCTGCCCAGGGAAGTGGTGGAGTCACCATCACTGGAGGCATTCAAAAAATGTGTGGATGTGGCGCTTCGGGACATGGTTTAGTGGGCATGGGTGCTGGGTTGATAGTTAGACTTGATGATCTTAGAGGTCTTTTCCAACCTTAATGATTCTATGCCAGTATATTACAGCTCAGATTTGGTGACTAAATCTAGGTACATATTATGACAACTCTGTGGAGGATAATGTTTTGTCAGGACAAATACAAAACAGAAACTGGAATATTCAAATATTGCATTTTGGTACCTGGATAGAAATTTGCTGGTTAGAATTGTCTCAGAAAATTGGTCTTATCCCAAAACAAGTCTAGTTCCTCAGAGTAAAGGATCTTGATAAAAAAGAACATAAAATGCATTCCTATACCCTTCTCTGCATGGTCAATGATGCATCCCAAGTATTCCAGACCAACTTCCTTATGTTTACAGGGAAATCAAGTATTTAATATTAAAAAAATTAAAACTTTCCTGATTATCTAACTATGAAGTCAAGCTCCATATGATTAAAACAGAATTCTTAATTTTTTCATCCTCATGACGTCTCCCAACCCCTGTTGCTCCTCTGCTCCCCCAGTATGATTTAAGCTGTGTTCACTGAGTGCTCTGAGTGGTGTTTTCATATTAGACTTCCTGTGGGTTCTTAGAATCAGGTAGTGTTTAAATCTTCAGTTTAGTCTACCTGATGGAAGAGGGGATTCATTTTACCTAACAAGGTTAAATTTAGGTAACTAATACAGAGACTCTCTCTAGAACCAAAGGAAGAAGACAAGTACTTCTGAAGAGTGAGTATTTCGATGTTTAAGAAAAGTGGGATATTACCTTAATCCTTTCATGCATCTTTAGATATAGTCACATTAGAACTTGTCTTATTTCCTACAGCATCGTTTTCTCTGGTCTTACCTGTATTCATCCACTAAGTTGCTGTGAAGATTGTTTTTCAGGCTTGATCATGCTGTCCCATTTTTGGCATTCCTCCTTTTCTTCTTTTGCTTCTTCCTCATCAGACATTAACTATTTTCCTTCACTTTCACACTCATTCCCATTCTTCCTCATCTGTTAAAAGTTTCTGTCAAAGCATAACACCACACTTCATTGTCACAACCTCTGGGCTTTCTCTTCTGCTGCACCGTACACTTTATAGGGTCCTTCTCACCATCCATGCCTTGATTTCTCTGTTCACTCTCACATTACTCTTTAAAGATCCCTTGTGCTGTATTAATATGGCTGTATTAGCATACAGGCTGCTGACACACCAAGACCACTGTCTTTCACGCTGGTTAGTGTTGTCTCATTGCTTCCTCACTCTTCCCACTTCTCTAAATCCATTTGTTGCTTTGATTACCAGCTCATTGTAATAGGGATTAATCATTTTATTCCTTGTTCAAACTGCAATAGGACAAGACTGTTAAGAAATTTGCTCACTACTGTAAGAATATAAATAATAATGATCATAGAATCATAGAATCATAAAATCATTAAGGTTGGAAAAGACCTCTAAGATCATCAAGTCCAACCATCAACCCAGTACCCATGCCCACTAAACCATGTCCCGAAGCACCACATCCACGCGTTTTTTGAATGCCTCCAGTGATGGTGACTCCACCACTTCCCTGGGCAGCCTGTTCCAATGCCTGACTACCCTTTTGGTGAAGAAATTTTTCCTAATATCCAATCTAAACCTCCCCTGGCGCAACTTGAGGCCATTTCCTCTCGTCCTATCACTTGTTACTTGGGAGAAGAGACCAACACCCGCCTCTCTACAGCCTCCTTTCAGGCAGTTGTAGAGAGTGATAAGGTCTCCCCTCAGCCTCCTCTTCTCCAGGCTAAACAACCCCAGTTCCCTCAGCCTCTCCTCATAAGACCTGTGCTCCAGACCCTTCACCAGCCTTGTCGCCCTTCTCTGGACACTCTCCAGCACCTCAATGTCCTTCTTGTAGTGAGGGGCCCAAAACTGCACACAGTATTCGAGGTGTGGCCTCACCAGTGCTGAGTACAGGGGCATGATCACCTCCCTCCGCCTACTGGCCGCACTATTTCTGATACAGGCCAGGATGCCGTTGGCCTTCTTGGCCACCTGGGCACACTGCCGGCTCATGTTCAGCCGGCCGTCAACCACCACCCCCAGGTCCTTTTCTGCCGGGCAGCTCTCCAGCCACTCTTCCCCAAGCCTGTAGCGTTGCCTGGGGTTGTTGTGACCAAAGTGCAGGACCCGGCACTTGGCCTTGTTGAACCTAATGCAATTGGCCTTGGCCCATCGATCCAGCCAGTCCAGATCCCTCTGCAGAGCCTTCCTACCCTCAGGCAGATCAACGCTGCCACCCAGCTTGGTGTCATCTACGAACATACTGAGGGTGCACTCGATCCCCTCATCTAGATCATTGATAAAGATATTAAACAAGTCGGGCCCCAAAACTGAGCCCTGGGGAACACCGCTCGTGACCAGCCGCCAACCAGATTTGCCTCCATTCACCACAACTCTCTGGGCTCGGCCGTCCAGCCAGTTTTTTACACAGCAAAGACTACACCTGTCCAAGCCATGAGCCGCCAGCTTCTCCAGGAGAATGCTGTGGGAGATAGAGTCAAAGGCTTTGCTGAAGTCCAGGTAGATCACATCCACAGCCTTCCCCTCATCCACTAGGCGAGTCACCCCGTCGTAGAAGGAGATCAGGTTGGTCAAGCAGGACCTGCCCTTCATGAACCCATGCTGGCTGGGTCCGATCCCCCCGGTTGTCCCGCACCTGCCTCGTGAGCGTCCTCAAGATGAACTGCTCCATGACCTTCCCCAGCACTGAGGTCAGGCTGACAGGCCTGTAGCTCCCCGGATCCTCCCTCCAGCCCTTCTTGTAGATGGGCGTCACATTGGCAAGCCTCCAGTCATCAGGGACCTTCCCCGTTAACCAGGACCGGTGATAAATGATGGAGAGCAGCTTGGCAAGCTCCTCCGCCAGCTCCCTCAGTACTCTCGGGTGGATCCCATCCGGCCCCATAGACTTGTGTATGTCCAGCTGGCGTAGCAGGTCATTAACCTCTTCCTCTTCGATTATGGGGAGTTTACTCTGCTCCCCGTCCCCATCTTCCAGCTCAGGGGGGTGAATACCCAGAGGATAACCGGTCTGAATATTAAAGACTGAGGCAAAGAAGGCATTAAGTACCTCAGCCTTCTCCTCATCCTCAGTGGCAATGTTCCCCCCAGCATCCAATAAGGGAGGGAGATTCTCCTTGGCCCTCTTTTTGTCGTTAACGTATTTGTAAAAACATTTTTTGTTGTCCCTGACGACAGTGGCCAGATTGAGTTCCAGCTGGGCTTTTGCCTTCCTAATTCCCTCTCTGCACAACCTGACGAGATCCCTGTACTTTTCCTGAGTCTCCCGCCCTTCCTTCCAACAGCGGTAGACTCTCCTTTTTTCCCCAAGTCCCAGCAAAAGCTCCCTGTTCAGCCAGGCCGGTTGTCTTCCCTGCCAGCTCCTCTTACGGCACACAGGGACAGCCCGCTCCTGCGCATTTAAGACTTCCTCCTTGAAGAACATCCAGCCTTCCTCGGCCCCTTTGCCCTTCAGGACCGCTTCCCAAGGGACTCTCTGAACCAGCGTCCTGAACAGGCCAAAGTCTGCCCTCCAGAGATCCATGGTAGCAGTCTTACTGACCCCTCTCCTTACTTCCCCGAGAATCGAAAATTCTATCACGTCATGGTCGCTGAGCCCCAGACGGCCTCCGACCGCGACATCTCCCACCAGTCCTTCTCTGTTGGTAAACAGCAGGTCAAGCAAGGCACCTCCCCTGGTAGGCTCGCTTGCCAGCTGCGTCAGGAAGTTGTCTTCTACACACTCCAGGAACCTCCTACACTGTTTCCTCTCTGCCGTGTTGTATTTCCAGCAGACGTCGGGCAAGTTGAAGTCCCCCACGAGGACAAGGGCTAGCGATCGTGAGACTTCTGCCAGCCGCTTGTAGAACGCTTTATCGACCTCTTCATCCTGGTTGGGTGGTCTATAACAGACTCCCAGCAGGATATCYGCCTCGCCGGCCTTCCCCCTCATCCTAACCCATAAGCACTCAACCCGATCATCACAAACGTCGAGCTCCGTGCAGTCGAAACACTCCCTGACATACAGAGCCATGCCACCGCCTCTCCTCCCTCGCCTGTCCCTTCTGAAGAGCTTGTAGCCATCCATCGCAGCACTCCAGTCATAAGAGTCGTCCCACCACGTTTCCGTGATAGTGACCAAGTCATAGCTGTCCTGCTGCACAATGGCTTCCAGCTCCTCCTGTTTGCCGCCCATGCTGCGTGCATTGGTGTAGATGCACTTGAGCCGGGCTATCGACCTCACCCCCGAGATTGGCACGCCACCTCTAGGCTCGTCTCTCTCGAGCGTGGCTCCATCCCCTTCCCCCTTCGTACCTAGTTTAAAGTCCTCTCGATTAGCCCCACCAACTCATGGACGAGAATCCTTTTCCCCCTTTGAGACAGATGTACTCCATCTGTCGCCAACAGGCCTGGTGCCTGTTGGTCATCATCTCCCTGTTTGTCCCCCTCTACTGCTCTCATATCTGTATCATATTCACTGATTTCCTAAAGGCCTTTTCCCCCTAATTAACTTAAGTTCTTATTTGTATTTATTGGAATTACTACTAAGATGGGACATCTGGCACCTATCTTACAGACATTTGTAGTACTGCTGCTGCTGAGCCAGTAGGGGTGAACCATGCTTAACACCTACAGAGACACACTTCCTCAGCTACTGTCCAGGAACTGCACTTGATAACATCACCTCATCCTCCTGGGTATCATCTTTCCCCATGAGACAACCTCATATTCCCCTGGAAGTGTAGCTCCCTTCCCAAGTGGTCCATGCCCTGATTGTTCTCTCAGACCCACTTGCTGCACCAATGCCATCTCCCACCCAAGTGAGATCCTTTCTATATCTTCCCCCATTTTACCCACTCAGAGGTCTATTATGTCTGAAAGTATTTTGCTTCTGGTCCTTTCCCTGTATTGCCACACTCCAGCTCTCCCCATGACCTTAGCCTGTATCCCAGAATCCTGAATAGATCCTGTTCTGGCGAGAGTGACCCACATCTCCTTTCCTTTCTGCCACATCCACCAGAAAATCTCCTATGTGTTACTGGGCTGAGAATCCAATCAAACACCTGCCTTTTGTAGCTCATGTGCCTTGTCCTTGTGATTGAAGCTTGTGGCTGCACATTTGTAGACCACTGGAATAGTGTAGTAATCCTTTACTTCAGGGTTTTTTTTCAGTCTGCAGTCTATGATCTCCAGGAGGGGGGGAACAATAGGGGAATGGGGACCACGGATTGTCTTTAAGGGGTCCAGGAAAGGTAAGCCAGGAAAACAAGCCTTTGTCAGTTGTTT
Organism: Oceanodroma leucorhoa; assembly: GCA_030449065.1. NCBI lineage: Eukaryota > Metazoa > Chordata > Aves > Procellariiformes > Oceanodroma > Oceanodroma leucorhoa. The sequence continues at coordinate 281,927 of JASVER010000247.1, read as the reverse complement.
TAATTACCTAGACAGAGTTCCATGCTGCCACTGAAAACATTTTACAGTTCAACAAATAAAAATGTTAACAACTGGTGCCTTAGGCAGTCTGTGAGGCCTTAAGTGCCAATTATTTTGAATTCTCAGGGTCAGGAATTTAGAAGATTTGGACAGGTCAGCAGTGTATGTGTGTATATATATGTATATATCAGTCTGAAAATGCAAGATTCAACTACACAATGAAATTCCATTTTGTATTTGAACTACAAAAGGGGAAAGCCAGGATCAGGTTGATTTTTGTACAATTCTAAATAGAAGACTGAAAAGCATATGTCTTTGCACAACACAGTACTGTAACTTATCTGTGTTTTGTATGAACTGTTCTGCAAGCTTGGCTGTAATTGACTCCTTTTCTTTTCAGTTGTTCCTATCCTCTTTGTAGGCCCTTGGGGAATAAGCAGATCAAAACTGGAGAACACAGGGTAGGTTACTAAACAAAATGTGCCTTAGAATACTGGCTTTCTGTTTGCTTGATTTTTCTGGAAGCCCTTGACAGTAATTGACACAAGTATTGACTACTAGATTATATTAAGATTATATAGCACTTATTAATACTTGTTACATTTTCTAGGTTCATTTTAGTACTTTTACATCAAACCACTTCTAGGAATTCTCAGATTTACTTATGCATAAATCAAGAAGTAGAATGAACATTCACTGTTCCTGAAATGAAAGCTATTGCATCCAATGTTCATTCACTTACATGATGCAAATGGTCAGCACAAACATGTTCATGGAGAGCATCTTGTTAGTAAGAAAAGGAGACCAATGCTTTCCTTGGAGACCTTCTACACTTTGAGTTTAATTAGTATTCACCACCATTTTGAAAAAAAATATTTGTTATGGAGGATAATAACAAAAACTGATATTCACTAAAAGCTGATATCAAATGAATGTGTTCAGTATTGAGTGAAGGAATCAGTAGGAGTAACTTGCCCTGGTAAGCATCAGTTTTCCAGTCTTCTGGGCTTCAATGATGCTGTTAACGGCATCACATAGACTTTGGGGTCTGTTCCCCTTTTTTATTCATGATTCCTAGAGAGTTTTGTTTGGAACACCAATATAGTTATTAAGCAACAACATCAGGAACCAAATCACAATTACAGTCTCATAGAGTTAGATGTTATATAGACCATAAATGACAAGCCAAGATCCTACAGAGTTTCAGGCTAATTAGCAAGAAGGAAGATGTGCATAGGACAAATTAGAAGGTTAGAGCAGGAGAAAAGGAGACAGCTTCAAGGAAACAGTATGCATATTTTTAACTGGTCAAGAACCATGGCCACAATTCATAGTTTACCCGTTTCTAGTGTCCAGTTTCAGATAGATAAATCTGAGTAGGATGAATTGCATTATGAAGGTTTGGTGCCATGTACAGTTGTGTGGATCCAAAGACTGAGTTTGCCAGATAGTTCTGAAGTTTGCATTCTGGTGGGAAGATCTTCAGAATAAACACAATTACAGTTGTTGGTGAGACTCTTCCTAGTTTTTTTTTTATTCCATTTCTCCTGAGTGCCACCTGAAAAAGTTACACTTTGTCAACTTCCTTTTGAAATATATACATAGGTTATGTAAGCTTTCTAATTATTTTCTATGAAAATAATGTAATTATACTTTAAATTATTCTTCAGGTGCTGGGGAAGAAATGAACACATGGGAATCTGGTGGATCATCCGAGGACCAATGCTGTTTTCCATTGCAGTAAGAATTATTTCATCTGTTCCTAATATCACACACAACTGTTATTGTCTTTTGTGACCCTTTCTCCAAGCATAATCCAATTCTTGTATTAGAAAAGATGACATAGAAAAAATTGTAAATTAAGTTTCTTACTGTGGGTGCGTGGGCATAGCTTCCTTTCTGTCTACCTACAAACAACAAAGATTTCAGTGTCAACCTCTCAAAACACTACTGTTTATCTGTGCAGCTCCATCTATATCAAAGGTGGAGCCTTTTGCTTCTCATATTTTTTACTTCTCATATTCTTACCCTTATTTTCTCAGTGATCAGGTTACTTAGGAGAGTGCTACCATGTGGTGAGCGCCACTAGAAAGCTCCAAATTCTCTATAGAGGAAGATCTTAGGATAACAAGGATGCAGAGAAGTAACAACAGAAGTACTGATGGTCATGGGGAGAAAGCATTCACATAATGAAAAAAAATGAAGCATAGCATGACAAGACTGAGTTATGATTTTTTTTCTTAAACAAATGCAAAAAAGTGTACACCTGAAACAGTGATAATGAAGAGATGGAAACAGCATAATCAAAACCATTCATGAGGACATGATTATGAACACAGAATTTTGATACGTGGGACTATGGTGTGTGTCCAGAACACCTTATATTCTCACGCGGTCAGCAAAGGATTAGAGGAATAAGTGATTTAGTTAGCTAGACAGATAGCAAATGTTGTAGAGAAGACATGCTTTACTCATGCAAATGTGTATGGGGAATAAAAGAAGGACTGCTCAAAGTGTAATATTGAGGAATTGATGCATTCAATGCATCAGTTGGAAAGAAGGATACTGGTTTCTCTCACACTGGAGAAAAGATGTGGAAATTAAAACTTTAGAGAAGAAATAATGGGCTTTGTTTTGCTGCTCCTAAGTTGGAGAGAACCCTGTGAGAGAGAAAGTGGGCATAGTAGTTGGGACTGAGCTGTGAAACGCACTTAGTAGCCATCAAAAAAAGTAAATAATTAGAAGGAAAAAAAAAAGTAATGGAGAGAAGAGACAGAAAAGAAAGCAAAAAGGCCTGAGAGGTGATAGGAGGCAAAAGCCAAAAGAGATCATTAAGAAAGACTGAAACTGTCCCAAAACTGAGGACAGTTTGAGGGAAAGGTCAAGATGGATGAAGTCCAGACCTGAGGCGATCTGAACCAATTTATTCCTGGATATGTCTAATTCTGAAAGAAAACTCAATCATCAGTTTACTTTTTGAGGTCCTAAGCAGAAAATACACAGCTAGTGAAAGATGACCAGCAGAAACAAATAATAGCATTTCTGTAACATCAGAGAKATCAAGTGTTTTATTTTTTGTTGTGAGAATATTAAGTTCACTGAGGTTAGTATGCTCAGCCCAGAGCAAGTCCCCTGAATAATATGAAATTAAACAGACCTAAGAGGCAGGAATGTATTCCGAAGTAATTTGAAGATTAGTATTTGAATGGAAACAATCAGTAATTTAAAAATGCCTTTTAATTAAGCTCTTTCTGCACAATTTCCTTTTAGCCAGTGACCCAATAGGGCGTAATCTCTGCTGGTGTAAATCAGTGCAAACAACTGAGGATGTGAACCACTGTTTTTAGCAAGAGAAGTAATGCCAAGATTGCATGTTACATCAAGAACACAGCATGTTGGAGGAAGTGACCTGTTCAACACTTGTGAGAGACCATCTGGAATACTATATCCATTTTTAAGACATTAACATACTGGAGACAGTCCAGCAGAGGCCATCAAGACTATTGGGGCCTGGAGCACATGATGTACAAGAAGAGGCTGACAGAAGGGGGTTTGTTCAGAGTTAAGAAGAGAAGGCTAAGAGGGGATCCAATTGCTGTCTTCAATAGCAATGACAATGGGGGCATACGAGGCCAAGAGGGTACAGCAAAAGGATGGTAGAAAAAAAAATAGAAAAGAGCTGTAACATACAAAGTTCAGACTAGATATAAAGAAATTCCTAAAGACAACTTTCTAACCTTAATTCAGATGTTCATGTCACTGCTTGGAGAGTTCCTGTCCTCATCACCCGAAACTAGGGGAAATTACTTTTTCATGAGTTTTTTTACTTCATTTTTCATTCTAATTAGTGCCATTTTTGTCCTTCAATATTTTTGAACAAATAATATATAATTTGCTACTACAGACCAATACACAGACATATCAAGGTGGACATAAAGTGACAGAAGGGATAAACTTGTGTTCAGAAATCCCTCTAACTGAAGTTGGCAAAAAGATAGATTTATACGTAAATAGATAGCTACACATATATGTTATTCATCTAACATAATTTTTAATCCCTGCTTTTTTATATTACATTTTGGGACCTTCTGCCTTGGTGCTATTTCACAGATTCAAATAGCCCCAGCAGTTTAATTTATTCTGAGCATGTAGCCTCTGATCATTACCAGTGCTTATAGTCATTAAGTATTAGAAAATACAGAAAAAGTGTAAAAGATACAGTATTATCTGCTATGCTCCCTCCCAGCTTCTTGTGCACCTCACAGAGCATGTGAGCTGAAAAGTCCTTGAGAAAGTAGACTACCTAGCAACAACTAAAAACATCAGCGTGTTATCAACATTCTTCTTACACTAAATCCAAAACATAGCACTATACCAACTACTAGAAAGAAAATTAATTCCACCCCAGCCAAAACCAGGACATTGACTTTATGGACATTTTATGGAATCTGGTGAAGGGTCTAGAGAACAGTTCTTATGAGGAGCAGCTAAGGGAATTGTGGTTGTTTAGCCTGAAGAAGAGGAGGCTAAGGGGAGACCTTACCGCTATCTACAACTACCTGAAAGAAGGTTGTAGCGAGTTGGGTATCGGTCTCTTCTCCCAAGTAACAAGTGATAGGAGGAGAGGAAACGGCCTGAAATTGCACCAGGGGAGGTTTAGATTGGATATTATGAAAAATTTATTCACCAAAAGGATTGTCGAGCATTAGAAAAGGCTGCCCAGGGAAGTGGTTGAGTCACCATCCCTGGAGGTATTTAAAAGACATGTAGATGTGGCGCTTAGGGACATGGCTTAGTGGTGGACTGGCAGTGCTAGATTAACAGTTGGACTTGATCTTAAAGGTCTTTTCCAACCTAAACGATGCTATGTTTCTATGATTCTATGACATCTTTCTACAGAAGAGCAAGCAGCAGCTAGAGGACAGTTGAAGCTGTTTCACCTCCTAGCAATGTGCATACAGAACCAGGCTCAGCTTCCTCTTGGGATGATCTTCTTAAGCCTGTTTGTTGAGTCTTCTAGTATTGAGTCCTTAAAGTGGTGAAGGAACTCACATATCTTCACCCATTCATTTTAGAATGAGCCATAATCTTTCTAAATAAATGTCACTAAGACATCTTGTTGCTGTTAAGCTGCAGGACATTCTGTCTGTCATTGTTCCTCAGAATCACACTGAATGACCCTTACCTGGAAATTACTTCTAAGGCAAACAGGAAATATATGTGCAGACCTGGTATCACAGAATCCAGTATGCCAGTGTACCTGATGGTGGCCAGCAATGGAGCTGAACATGGGGAGGTTCCTTCTGTGGCTTGATCAGCGTTGGCATCACTCCACCACCGATGCCATAGGAGAGGCAGGGAAAGAATCAATGAGAACTGAAATGGAAACGTTAAACAAAAGGGATGATATCAGATTACAGGAGAATGGAACATCAAATGTGACTAGAAATGGGGAAGAAGAAGGAGCAAAGAGTGCTGAAGAGGAATTAGGAGGATGTTTATCAAGATAAATTGGATAGAGGGACAGACACAGTATGGAGGCAAGAGAAATACATAGTGGGCAGAAATTAAGGGGTTAGAAACACAGAGCCAAGTCATGTAATAACCAGACAGGATGGTCTCAATATCCTGTTCTTGAATATAATTCAGCAAACTTATCTAAAATCCACTTGCAAAATGTGTGTCAGCACTACCTAATGATGGTTGTGCATGGATTGTAACAGCCAAGTACTGCAGCTGGACCTTGTCCTCATAGGGCATAAGTTGGTGTACAGGCCAAAAGTTCTTAACCTTTTTCTTGTGAAACATCAGAAATGCAAAGTTCCTATTTCCTTTTTTTTTGATCTTATTGGACTTTATTCCACAATCTTGTTTAAAATAAAATGAGAAGAATCATGGGGAAAGCACCATGCTAGCTTGTATGTTGCTATTTCCTGAGCAGCTCTATTCATGTATAGTCAGCCTGGAAAAGAATGATGGCACCTCGCTTTTATATATATTATTGCCATCAAAAATTTCAGAGTACTTCAAAAAGGAAGTCATTATCTGAGTCTGGTGATGGAGAACTGGAAGAGACTATGAAGGATGTAGTTCTTAACACTGTTCTTAAAAACTCCATGTGCCATTTTGGTTTCTTCGTCCCACATTAGGTAAGAAATAAACTCCTTGCACATAGCTAGCGTTTTAGGTTTTATATTGAAATGACTGTTTCTATCTGTAATCCCAGGTTGCTACTGAATAGTTTTACATTTTTAATGTGGGGTAGGAGCTAATTTTCATAATATCAGTACTTATAGGATCACCCTGCTGAGACCTTCAGAAGTGCTGACATAGGGACCGTGGCATAGCCATTGTAATGACCAATTCAATGTATGGCTTGGACGAGCAGGCAGTGAGGTGGATTGAAAACTGGCTGAATGGCCAGGCCCAGAAGGTGGCACGAAGTCTAATTGGAGGCCAGTAACTAGCAGTGTACCCAGTACTGGGTCCAATCCTATTTAACATCTTCATTGATCATGTGGACAATGGGGCACAGTGTACCCTCAGCAAGTTTGCAGATGACGCCAAACTGGAAGGAGTGGCTGAGATGCCAGAGGGTTGTACTGCCATCCAGAGGGGGCTTTCCAGGCTGGAGAAATGAGCTGACAGGAATCTCATGAAGTTCAACATGGAGCAGTGCAAAGTCCTGCAGCTGAGGAGATACAACTCCAAGCACCAGTATATGCTGGAGTCTTCCCAGCTGGAAAGCGGTTTTGCAGAAAAGGACCTGGAGGTCCTGGCGGACACCAAGTTGACCACGAGCCAACAATGTACCCTTGTGGGGCAAAGAAGGYGAATGGTATCCTGGGCTGCCTTAGGCAAAGCATTGCCAGCAGGTAAAGGGAGGTGATCCTTCCCTTCTGCTCAGCACTGGTGGGGCCACACCTAGAGTGCTGTGTCCAGTTCTGGGCTCCCCAGTACAAGAGAGACATGGACATACTGGGGAGAGACCAGCAAAGGGCCACAAGGATGATTAAAGGACTGGAACATCTCTCCCATGAGGAAAGGCTGAGAGACCAGGAATATTCAGCCTGGAGAAGAGAAGGCTCAGGGGGATCTCATCAATGTATATACCTGAAGGGAGGGTGCAAAGAGGACAGAGCCAGGCTCTTTTCAGTGCTGCTCAGTGACAGGACCAGAGAGAGGCAATGGACATAAACTGAAACAAGAGGTTTCCTCTGAGTATCAGGAAATGTTTGCTCACTATGAGGGTGACCAAGCACTGGCACAGGTTGTGTGGAGACGTTGTGGAGTCTCCATCCTTGGAGATATTCAAAAACCATCTGGACATGGCCCTGGGAAACCTGCTCTAGGTGGCCCTGCTTGAGCAGGAGAGTTGGACAAGGTGATCTCCAGAGGTCCTTTCCAACCTTAACCATTCTGTGATTTTGTGATTTTGCTTCCATGTTCTAGTGAAAATTCTGTCTTTTCTATGAAGCATCAAGAGTAAAAATATTTCAATCTTATGGCAGTCATTTTCAATAAAGTTTTAGTGTTTTCTGTGAAAAGGAGTTCATAATGGAAAATCATTTTTAGAATAAAGCAAATTTTCCAGACAAAAGTAAGTTTGGATGGAAAATGCTTGCTAGCTGTACTTTTGAAGAATCTTCCAGTGTTGACTATGGTGAATTCTTTGCAATTGTAAAAACAAAAAATTATAGTAAAAGGAGAAGTCAAATTCTAAAAGTTAGGAAAGACCAGAAGTAGACTCATCTATTTAAAGGTAACTCACCCGCTTTTGTACATGTGCACATCTATATCTCCCCAAACTTGTCCAAAGAGATGCCCACAAGATGAAGTATTGCTGCAGAATAAAACAGGAGAGCACAGTCTGCAAGGCATGCACTTTAGTAACAGAGATGTGTGAATGACAAGAGGGTGCTTCATGAGGAAAAAGGATGATCCTGAGCTTAAGGTAGTTCAATGCTGCCTCAGAAAATTGCTTTCCAACCCTGTCTTTGTTCCCAAGTTCATACACAATGCTAGGCAAAATATCACAACTGGCTACTAACTTCTGGTTTTTGCTTTCTGAATGTCCAGACAGCTGATGGAGTAAGGGTTGAGCACTTCCAGTTGCAGCTAAAGTAACAAGTATGATACTCTCAGTAACATAATGTTGATGCTAATTGCACTGCAAAATCAAACCAAAGCACCTCTAACTGATGAGATCTTACACTTTGGACCTCCATCTATTTATGCTTTAGYTGTCTTTTTTTTTTTTAAGGTAATATTATCCACTTATCACCCTGTGATATTTTAAAGATCTATCTGTGCACATTTGGGGAGAACAGCATGAAAAGTGTTCAATTCTTTACCCAGAACAAGAACTAGGGTTCTAGCAGTAATACCTACACATCAAAAGAAGACAAGAAAAGTTGTCCTGAATAATTGTCCATCCCCAAAATGAGAGGCAGGGTTCTGTGTTAAAATTAAAATGTAATTTTGTGCTAGAAGTTCATGTATCATAACGTACAGGTAAATCAGGCTGAATAAGGCAAGGCTAAATTTCTTAACCTTGCAACCTTAATAACATTTTTGCATAGGGCTGGCTTTTGGTTTGTGGAAGTGAAATAGTTAATGCCTCAAAGGCATTTACAGGCCTCATTAGAAAAGAAATATTTGCAGGTTGGTCTTGGCCAAGTCAGCAGAATTTAATTAACAAAGGAGTAAATTATTTGTAAAAGAATGCCAAGGGCTTCCTTATCTGGCTGTCTAGAGCCTCTTCATCTGAAGAATTGCAAACAATTGCTGTTTTTTACCACATCCTGCTTACCTATCATGGTTTGGTGAAGAGTTGTATGACCTAAAGGTATATAAATTCTGTTAACTGCCTCATTTGGAGAGAGTTGATATCGGCAGAATCTGTCACTGTGCTCTGTGCTCTCTGCTGCAGCTGTGGTAATAACCTCCTTCTGTTCCGACCTGATGACAACTGCATTCTGGTTATTTGGTGGCAGGTTTTACAAGTGTTTAATATCAATTTTACATTTCTTTAATAGCTATATGAGTAGTGTCATACGATTTATTGTACGTAACCCGTATGTATTTTCTTTCAAGGTTAACTTTGGCATCTTCTTAAAAATTCTCAGGATGCTGATTTCCAAACTAAAAGCTCAGCAAATGAGCTTTCATGACTACAAATACAGGTATGTAATAATGTTGTGGTTTAACCCAACAGGCAGCCAAACACCACACAGCTGCTCACTCACTCCCCCCTCCCACAGTGGGATGGGGGAGAGAATCGGAAAAAAAAAAAGTAAAATTCGTGGATTGAGATAAAGACAGTTTAATGGAACAGAAAAGGAAGGGGTAATAATAATAATAATGGTAGAATATACAAAATGAGTGATGCACAATGCAATTGCTCACCACCCACCAACTGACAGCCAAGCAGCGATCGCTACTTCCTGGACCTCACCTCTTATGTATATACTGAACATGACATCATATGGTATGGAATACCCTGTTGGTCAGTTGGGTTAGCTGTCCTGGCTATGCTCCATCCCAGCTTCGTGTGCGCCTGGCAGAGCATGGGAAGCTGAAAAGCCCTTGACTAGTAGACTACTTAACAACAACTAAAAACATCAGTGTGTTATCAACATTATTCTCATACTAAATCCAAAACACAGCACTAGGAAGAAATTTAACTGCATCCCAGACGAAATCAGGACAAATAAATAACAAAGAAATCCTAGCCCTTTTTTTTTTCTCATAACATCAGAAGGTTGCCAGTTTGCCTTTGCACCTAACATCGCCAGGTGTAACAGATATTCAGAGTATGATATAGAAAAGACACTTGGGGAAACAGGCTCCACAAACATTTTCTTATCTGAGAGGTAAAGACAGGTCAGTGCCTGTGTGCTGAGTATTATGGGCATTTTCTCAAGGACTTTGCGATGCGTTAAGATCTTTGCTCTCGGGTGTCCTCACTGTTCACCTGTGGCCTCTACTGCTGTGACACATTTTTCACTTGACTGTGACAAAAGGTCCTCAAAAGAAAAGGAGATGTAGAAGATTTGTGGGACATTCCTAAGTGACATTAGCATTTCTGATCTACCTTTTTTCACAGATGCAGACACTGTTGACTCAAGAATGTCCCTGGTCTTCTTGTAAACCCAAATGAGTACATTATCCTTAGCCTGCACTCTTGCAGGCTCTAGTGTGGGCTCTCTTGGCCAGAGTCTCAATGGTACATGATGTCTTACATAACGTCCTGGAGTTGGCCTTTGCACAAACATCTTTCCACTTTGTGGGAACAGCAAGGCCAGGCTGCCCTGCAAGGAGCTAAGGGTGCAGTGAAAACAGCACTTAAATCAATGGAAACCTGAGGATTTGTTAACTACTATCCACATCCCAGTTCTTTCCAGTTCTTAGTATCTTTAATCAAAGCATTGTGAATCCCTGTCTGCTACTACAGGCCTGCCTTACTGAGATGAATTATTTTATTGTCTAACAGGACTGGGCAGGGGGAGTGGGGATGGAAATTCCATCACTAACTTCCTATTAAATTCCAGTATTAAATCCCTAACAAGAAGCGTATTTCCATTTTCCTTCAACATTCAAGGTCCAAAAGATCTCAGCTATGTTCTCCGGATTGCTACAGGAAGATTGTTGTGATGATAGTCACAGCCAGCCATGCCTGTATTTAACATCGCCTAGCGTTTTGCGTTATACTCTCTTTACTGCTACTTATAATTTTGCTAAACTTTTAAAGATTCAAGCTATTCCTCACATTGCAAGTCTTCCTCAGAACTCACTTTCTTTTGAGATCTCTTCTTTCATCCATGCAAACATGTTCCCAAACTTGTTAAAGAAGATTCTTTTCTATAAAAACTATTGTGGCTGCATTTTTTAAAAAGTAGACAACTGCCGACAGTACCACAGAAACTTTCTGTGCAGCTGCATAGAGTTTTCAGCAGTGATAGCAAGATCTAAGAACACTGTTAACAGACCGCTCATATTTAGCTATGTAAATATTTTTCTGTTACTTAGCAGCATAAGTTTGATGATAGTGGCCTTCCTGTTCAATTTCTTGTCCCTAACTTTTCACCTTAAACCCAAAGACAACATTGCCTGCTGTACAGACTTTTCTGATAGTGTGCTCCAAAATTTGTATCTGGGAACTTGTCTTCAAAATCACAAAATTACTAATACCATTCCAGAGTCAGAATATTGAGGGAATATTTCTGGAATTATTTCTTTGTAGCTGAATTTTTTATTTTTGCACCACGGATGTTGAAAAAATACTATAATCAAATATATTCTTTTTAAGATTGGCAAGATCTACACTTGTGCTGATTCCATTGTTGGGGATCCATGAATTTGTATTTACCTTCATCACTGATGAACAGGTGGAAGGACTTTCAAGACATATAAGACTTTTCATTCAGCTGACAATGAGCTCATTTCATGTAAGTACTGCTTTGCAAGTACTGTTTTTAGGGGTCACAGATCCACATATATATATGTTGTTCAACTATACATACCACAGATATACAGTATTCTTATTTAATATTATGCTTCAACCTATAATGTCTTTAAATACACTATTACAGTGACAAGATAAAAAATTCACAAACTGCATATTCAAAATATGGTAGTCCCAAAGACCAAAAAAGGAGTCTGACATCTTCAGAAGCAGTGTGTCCTGTGTTCTCTAGTAATAGGTGACAGTTCATCACAGACCCCTGTTCTGAAAACAGGATTAAAGTGGTCTATTTAAAATACGTGTTTCACATAAGTTAATTCCTAAAAAGCACTGGATGGCTTTTTTAACAAGATTTTCAGGTTATCTGTTGACTTTGCAGTCACACTGAGGAGAGAGTTGGTTCTGGACTCATCTTTTTCTGCACATAGTATATGTTCAGCATACTTCAAACACACAAGATAACCTTGTTGTCATGCCAAAACAAAACACAATCAAGACTCTTTGTACCAGGAGATACAAGGATCAGCTTCACTTTAGCTTGGGCAGTTGGGGCAGTCAGTTCATGACTGACACATCACTGACACAGCAGGCCTGTGGGGCAGTCCTTATCTTTTAGGACTTTTTCCAAAAGGAGTTGAATGTAGACTGCATGGCATTTGGGGCAGTTTGATGAAAGGAGATGCAGATCTGAATACTGTGAGAACAATGAGCAGAATTAAAACATTTGTTGTGAGGAGAAGCATGTGAAAGATAAGCAGAAACTGCTTTGTGTGTGGTTCCAGCCTAGAGAACACACTCTGGGTACACCTACCAGACTAACGCCCTCGAGCAAATGCATTGAAGACAATTCTTGTACAAGAACTTTGTCAGGGCTATGACTCACCTGAGTTGTGTGCTGTTTAGCAATTGTAACAGAGGTACTTCCGTGAAAGCCTAGAGAAAAACTCAAAGACATCTTTTATGCCAAAACCACACCTACGTACTTCAGGCACCTTCATACTGCAGGCCTCCATAGTTCACATATGGGCATCAAAGATGTCATCTGAGATGCCCTTTTGAGGACCTCGGTTGGGGGCTTCTGTCTCTTTCATGGGTTTAAGTATAAATTCAACAAAGCACTTAGTGCATCAGAAGTGAAACATAGAAACCCACCATGAATTCAGTGAACAGGCACCAGTAAAAAAGCCCACTTTTGCACACGAGATCCCTGATTAGTGCACTCCTCTGGGAAATGGAGGCAACACAGGCCTCAGCTAGGAGATGGCTTAACCTCTTCTAGGGAAGTGCCCAATAAGGCAGCACCATTTCCACCTGCCCAAATAAAGCTTTGTAAGCCAGCAACCAAAGATGCAAAATGAACTGAGAGGAAAGAGTATGAAAGAGAATCTGAATCTGTGGCTTAGTGGTTAGAGCAGCTGGCTGGGAAAGGGATGCTTTTGAGGCTTTGGCACCTGCCCCTGAGTGTTGATATCATTTTCGTTAAATAACTATAGATTTAAAAAGGTAAGAGAAAATTAAAGTAATCAGAGGAGCAAGGAGTAGAACATCTCAGCACTTGCCTTACTCAACCTTTACTTCCATTCATGGTGTYGTGAGACATGGCAGTGGTCAACATTAACCTGCCTTGATTCAAGAGAAGGTGCAGATGTGCCTCCACTCAGAGAGGCTGGTAGCTGAGTGACTACTGTAGGGCACGGCTGTGCCTGTGGTGAGGCATTAGGTATTTCTTGTACTTCCAGGTTATTGAGCAAAATATGGGATATATCACAATAGCCAGCTTCTCCTCCTTTTAAGAAAAGTGCATTTACCCACTGACTACAGCTGGATCCTTAACACAGGTGTCTAAGTCCATGCAAGGAATAACTGAAGCAGTTGCATTTGCTGCTTTGTCATTTTTTTCTTGGTTGCTTTGCATCCCAGCTTCCAGTTACTGGGCTATTGTGAGTCCCAGACTAGGTGCCCAGTGCCCCATCTTCCATCCCATTCAGTATATACAGAAGTTTAGCACTTGGCACTTGAGAAAAATTACACTTGTGTAGGACTGAGTATTCAAACTTGGGTCACAACATTTAACTCCACACTGAATATAACTTCCTAACCCCTAAATGCTTATATTTGCCATGTTCCTACTGGTTAAAGGACTTTTGGTATTTTTTCTGAGCAACAAAAAGATCACCTCTACATTTTCCTCCAATGGTTCCCGAGATTTAAGTCTGGTAAGGTCAACACCTGTAAACCTGTGTCTCCTATCTACTCCCGTATCTCTATAGGGAGCTGGTTTTCCTCCTGGTAATCATTTCAGCTTGATCAACAGGAGAACTCTTCCCATTTTGGTTACAAATAACTATAAAAGGAGACTCCATAAAGTTCAAGTCCTTATGCAATGCCATTCATAAATTCTAACTAAGATTTTAGGAGAGCCTCTTTTTGATGGGGTTGCTATATATCCAGTTTTCTCAGCAGGCACACAAGGTAAATCAGGCAGCAATTCCTGAGCAGAGAAAGAGCTTTCTTGCTGTCTTCTGAAAGAACTGGGTAGTTCAGGAAGTACCAACAACTCTTCCAGCGAAAGAATAACAAACAAGGTTCAGTCCTGCGATACTCCATTTGAAATGTCTATGTATCAAGCTTTTCTACCCCCCAAAAATCATAACTATGAGAATGTCTGTCATCCAAAGTTTGGGCTTCATTTTCCCTAGAGGATGTGTTCATTCACCATATCTGCAAAGTGACACTATGGCCTCCTATATACTCTCATACCCTGTATATATATATACATATATATCCTATACACTCACAAAAAGTACTGTACTGTCGTGGTTTAACCCCAGCCAGCAACTAAACACCACACAGCCATCTGCTCACCCCCCACTCTGGTAGGATGGGGGAGAGAATCGGGAGGGCACAAGTAGGAAAACTTGCGGGTTGAAATAAAAACAGTTTGATAATGGAAATAAACCAAAGTAGAACAGTAATAACAACAATGATAACAATAACAGAATATGTAAAACAGGTGATGCGCAATGCAACTGCTCACCCACTGGGTGTCCCGAACGAACCCCGTGAGACAATGCCCAAGAGTCCCCCTCGCCCCCCAGGTTTTATACTGAGCATGATGTCACATGGTATAGAATACCCCATTGGCCAGCTGGGTCAACTGCCCTGGCTATGCTCCCCCCCAGCTCCCCCGGCACCTGGCAGAGCATGGGAGACTGAAAAGTTGTAGGTGCAAGCACCACCCAGCAACAACCAAAGCATCAATGGGCCATCAGCGTTCCTTTCATTACCAAACCCCAAACACAGCACCCCCTCCAGCTACTGGGAAGAAAGTTAACTCTGTCCCAGCCGGAACAAATTTCTAGAGCTAAGAGAAAATTTGTTAGAGCACTCATGTGGGTGGAACAGATAGATGGACTAGCATCTGCAGGTGTAAAAGAAGTTTCTCACCTACACAGTCACCAGAGTGTTTTAGAGATGTTTATGCACTTGACTGCCCTTCAGTCACTCTGCCTTAGTAGCGTGTAAGTAGGCAGAAACTTGAGGTAACAAAGGAGTGAGAGTGTAGCTCTGGCAGATCTGCACCCTCGTATCTTGGCTGGAAGCGTGAAGGTGTGAAGGAGCCACACTCCATTATAATGGTCAATCCTAAATAGTCCAAATTCCACAGCAAGCTGTTACTGAAACTAAATGGTGATTCTCAGATAGCTGCTTATGCACAAGTATACATGTGTTTCACTGTATTTACTCTCCAGTTTACAAAGGCTAAGAACAGGACACACCAGTCATTCTGCAGGCACAAAGCACTGCTGTCTGCTTCAATCTGTGTTCTGCAGAGTTGCTGAGTAATGACTTTTTCAATACTCCTGTTAAAATACCTGCTTAGCAAACTTGTCCTTTACCCTTATCTTCCTGCCTTGACCTTCTTAGTGAGACAGGACAGCAGTTTCCAGGTCTCCTTTCTTTAATGAGGTACCCAGCAATATGTCTGGCTAGAAGTCCTTACTACTCACTAACTCACTACTTTGACATACGTCTGCCCTCTTCTGCAGTCCAAGACATGAAGTCATCAAAGCATTATTGCACTTTTCCCACAATTTGTGGTGATCCTTGTTTTTAACCTGTATGTGTGCACCAGTGCCCTGGCATATGGATGCATCAGTGCTTTGACACTGTTATTGAGGCTCTAATGAAAAACTTCCACTACAGCTTGAGGGGAAAAATGTCCAGGCAGGCACAAGGGAGTTCATACAGAGCCACCACCCTAAGGGGGCCTGCTGACATGGTGTTGAAGTACATGTTCCTCAGTTAGACATATCCTTACTTGGAGAGATTGCAGTGACTAGATGTTATTTTAAGAAACAGAATCATTTTAAGTGAAAATTTTCTTTACTGGCTTGTACAAAGAAATCTGATATAGAAGATAGCTTACTCATCCCTGCTAGAAAACACAAACTTCATTCCTTTTAGAGGAACACGCAGGCGCTTGGCTACATGGCACACTTTAGAAGCAAAACTTCTTTTAAAAATACCCAGAGATATTAGACAATATTTACTGCAGGTTCTCTTTTTAGCTACAGCATTATTTATGAAGGGATTAGCAAAAAAGCAAATAAACTGTACACAATTATATTTGTTTAGTCTGTAAATCTTCTCAGTAATTTTAAAAAGCAGTTAAACTGTTTTGTTAAAGAAAAACAATTACCTCTGGGATCTCATCTGGAGGTTTTAACTCAAACATTTTCAAGGAGCACAAAATTAAATTCTAAATATGAGTTCTGCTGCAAATATGATGTTTCTTTGCTTTAGAAAGTGGAGCAATCTAAACATCTTATCTCACTGGTGCATGTGAACTGTTAGCCACAGGAAAAAAATACTGGTTTCTGGTGTATAAAACCCCATTATTTAATAAGTAATTTATCATGTTGTCATTGTCAATAGAACTGAAGAACAACTATGAGGCTTACACATGCATCTATCCTTTCCTATTGGTTATTATGCTAATGAATGTTTCTTCTGAATTTCTGTATCTTCTTTTTCCTTCACACTGTGATCATTTTAAAAATGTATGCCTCAGAAGTCATGGCATATGGGAAAGATTTCTAAGTATGAAGTTCCATGTATTGCAAAAAAAAAGAATATGAGGAAGCATTAAAGAAATCAGGATATAAAATTAACATCAAACATGAATAATCAACTGAATTTTCCACTTTCTGGTATGATTTTAGAGTGCTACTGTGTGTCAACTGCATGTTCTGATCTTGCAGCAGCAGTGGACTAAATTCACGTAGGGATTTACAAATATACATTCAACACAGAGGTGCCACTAATATTCACAAAGCCCTTTCCTAATCATCTGGTGAGTTTCTACATTTCGGGCAGTATGTATCATCAGGCTTAGCAGTCACAGGACTTAACAGCATCATGTAGTTTAGATCCTATTTCTGCTTCTGGTGCCTGTGAGGCCAAATTTAGAGCTCATGCTCAGAACACAAAAAACCTCACCCAACAGAGACATTTTCATGGACTTTCTACCGAAAAAAAGAGAACTATCTCCAGGTGCAGAAGCAGTTCTGCATAAAAAGATGCTTTTGAGCCTATTAAATTTGTATTTATCCATCAGAACCTCTCTCCATGCTTTCTGAGTCTTCTATAACTACTATTCTAAAATTTGTCCCCATAGTAAAATATTAGCTATTATAAACTCTAATGACCACAATATTTTGTGATTTTTTTTTTCATATTTCTGTGAAATAATTCAGATGCAGGGGATTATATAAAAGTTACATTGATAAATGACATGTCAAAATTACCTATATCTTGCTACCATAACCCAGCTGAAGCATGTATTAGAAATAAAATACATGGAAAAAGCAATTGTGATTGATTGCTATTTCTCCTGACCCCATTTCCGCTGGTGTGGCAGATAAACTGTTCTTTTTCATACTTACTGCACATATGCTTAAGGAATTAAGTGCTCCAAACCTTTCAGGATTGCTACAAAATTAACAGTAGGCTCAAAATGCCATTGGTCAATGCTAGATATAATAAAAAATACTAAAGCTGCTGTGTACGTGGATTTCTTTTTAAGCTTTTGTCTGAGAAAAACAGAAACATTTCTGGAAAAGTATGAGTGTGAAAACAATTGAATGATGTCAGCTGTATTATATATGGTTATAATACCTTTTTACCTGTGATGTGAACATTGCCTTGGGACTGATAGTCAACAGTATTTATTCTCTTCATCAGAACTTGTGTCATAGATGTGTTTAGACATACCAAAGGAAGTGCCTTTCCTGAAGCAATGATAATAAATCTGCATATCTGTGCCAGACTGTTAGGCTGAGATGCGTGCATGTAAGCTGTTTTGATCTGAGATCAAATACAGACAGAGGAGGAAAATGGAAAGAGTAATTTTGGGGTTGGTTTAAAACAAGTTTTATCTCTAGAATTTAATTTGTTTTTAAAGATGTTTATTTAAATCCATTTCAAAGGAAAAATGGCAATTCAAAATAGCCATAACACTTAATACAGCTGAGCCTTAAACTAGCATTAATCATTTAATAGTGATAAATCACTGATTTTTAAAAACCACCCAAATGAGATACCTCTCAGTAGTCTCATTAGCAAATTCAAACAAGCACATGGATAATATGAGACTGAGCTGCATTTTTTTGTTTTACCATGTTTAGAAATAGCAGCAGTCACAGTATAACAGCAATAGTTTGAAAAAAAAATATTATGTGGTAGCAAAATGAAGATAACATGTAAGATCAAACTGGGTTGTATAGTCTCTGCTCTTCAGCATCTGCACCAAATGTGCCCTACATTTGCTAAGGCACCATACAAAAACAAGTTAATGGGTACTTCAGTAATAAGTAAATACAGGCAACTGGTTTCCTTTTTGAAAATTAAGAAGCATTGTTTATACTTATGGCTTTAACTCTAATGTCATCTTTAAACTAAAACTTCAGGTATTTCCTGTACACTCTAACTTTTTCCTCTTACTGTCTTTCTCTTACAGGGTTTTTTTGTAGCAGTTTTATATTGCTTTGCTAATGGAGAGGTAAGAGACAATGCTATGACAAAAGTTTTTAGTTGATTAGTGAAGTATATTAATGACACCAAGGAGGATGAACACACTGACTAGCTCTGCTTATTCGAGAGCTTGAGTACATTCTTTTGAACTGGTATAATTGTTTTGTATGAAGAGAACAGCAAGACCTCTCACAGGTTTAGGATTCAAATGCAAAGTATTTCCACTGAAGCCTGAGTGTCTATAGCACTGTGTAGCTATGGATACCCTGGGGTGTCTGAAATACCAGTAGAGGTCAGCCACCTAAACACCACTCCTTTAATCAGCTGGAATCCGAGACTTCATGTTTGGGCAGGCTAAACCCTCTCTTAGTTTACCCCTAAAGTCCATGTGAAGAGACCAAATGTGGGGTGCTTTAATATCTCAGACAACAACACGTTGAAAAAATAATTTCATGTATGCACTGCTCAGGACATCCCTAAACTTGATGAGGGGATTCCTTGTCTAGAAGTTGTCTCCTGCTATGCCTCAAGGGACAGCTGGGGGTTCAATTTGCTCCATGCTAGAATTTAGGCAGATCAGTGATGGCTCTTATGCAAGGAGATGACAGCAGAGAAAGCTAACCTCCTGCCCAATGTAGGGTGAAGACTGAATTCAGATCAGGTTGCTTCGGGTTTTGTCCAGCTGAGCTTTAAACTCCGTTCAAGGACAGAGGTTCCACCACCTCTCTGGTCCTCTGTTCCAGTGCTTCACTGTACTCAGGAGGAAACATCTTTTCCATATATTCTGTTAGAACTTCCCCCATTTATCCCAATTTATGATCACTGTCTCTTGTATCCCTACCAAACACCTCTGTAGAGTGCCTGGCTCCATCTCCTCCAAGATCTCCTCATAGGCAGCATTTAAGACTTCAGCATGAATGAGCCCCATTCACTCAGCCTCTCCCCATAGGGCAACTGCTCCAGCCCTCCTCTCTGCTGATAGGTTCAAGGTTATCAATACAGTTCTTGTTCTGGGGGCCCAAAATTAGATACAGTATTCAGAGGTAGTCTAACAGTTACTGAGTAAAGGAGAACAATCACTTCTCTTGATCTACTGGCTCTGCTTCTGCACGTACAACCCAGTACCTTCATCACCGTCACAGCTTGCTGCCTTTGCCTTATCACATTGACTTGCTACAAGCTACCTCAGAAAATGATGCTATGTAGGTTGTGGAATTAATCTCAATTTTAAATGTTTTTTAAGTTGAATGTCACTGTCTGTACTTCCTTTCTATTTGGTCTGGGTGTGGATCTCCACTACTTGCAATAAACAGACATGTACCCAGCACTTAAGAGCCTGGCACAGCCAGCTGGCATAGTACACACTACACTGACAGAGGTACATGAATTTGGACACCTTCTTAAAGGCAYCAGTGAAACAAACAAGATGGGCTTTATACAAAAGGTAGGCCATATGTTCCTAATATTTAACAAGGCAACCTGGAGCAATTTCAGAACTACTTAAATAAAAAAGAGAGATGGCACTTGTCTGTAATACAGGAGTACATGTCTAACATTCGTGAAGGGCACAGAACTGCTAGCATCTCTCATCAGCAGTTAGACGTTGCTCTTTTGGCCTTCTACCTCCTGGTCCAGCAGAGCTCTCAGGTCAGAGGGCCTGCTGGTTAGAGCAAGGGCACGTCCCACTCCTCTGCGTGGGCCTGGAGCCTGCCCTCCATCTCCAGCACTGGCTCGGGTTATGCAGGCAGCGGGACACTCAGTGCTGAGGATTTAAGGCAGGCTGCCAGATAAAAAGCTTTAACAAAACAAACCAGATATCCAGGCACAACACTCCAGCAAAGCTGTGTGGTCCTCATTTCCACAGCCCTTGGGCTTTCCTCCTCCTCACTTCATCAGACTGTAAACATGAATGTCACTTGAGCTCTCCCACACACGCATTAGGATCACAGTGTATCAGAGATTCAGGGGCTAGGAAAAACTTTCCTAAGTTAGAGTGAAGAGGGTGGACTCTTAAGATTGACTTAGCAAACCAGTCTGTTTCTACCCTACAAAGAACTCGCCAGGTGTGAGGCGCATCCCAAAGGGCCCCAAAGCTCAGCACTTTCACAGTCCCCCTCTTTTTACAACTAGCATTTGGGTTCATGGACTGCAGGGTGGTCACAAGACATCACCATGGACAGACTGTTTTCTTCTCCCCCCAGGTGAAAGCGGAGCTCCAGAAGCAGTGGTCCCGCTTCCTGCTGGCAGATCCCTTTGGCTGTAAACTCTGCTTTCTTGGGGAAAACATAAAATACCTCAGGAAATGTTCGCAGAAACGAAAAAAACAGCACCTCCGAAGCAAACACCACTTGTGCTTGGAGGCAAGTGAGCCCTGGGGCATGCAGCTCCAACAGGTGCTAGTGAAGCAGAGGACAGATCTCAGCCCAGAGCCAGGCTGTGTTCTCCCGTCTCATCCACAGGCAAGCATGTCAGACAGCAGCGAAGGAGAAGCCACCGCTGGAGAGACAACTGAGGAAGTCTTTGAAGAAAGCGAGATTTAGAAAGCTGTCCACTAGGACAGCTCCTTCCAACAGCCACAGTATTTTCAAAGATCTTCTCTCACCTCCAGACTGCATAGATCTCTGGGATTTGCAAGGCAAGGAGGAAGCACTTAATATCCCAATTGTCCCAGTTTTCTTAATCTGAGAAAAATGTTGTTCTGAATGTTGCTAACCTATGTGGCTGGTGTAGAAGAGGTTTGCTGGATGAAAAAATGCTTTGAATTGACTAGTCTGGAAGATAACTGATGCTGAAAGAGATGTACACAGGGGAGCAGGATGTACTCTGGAAATTAGCAGACTCTGGACACACACATTGTGTCCCAGCAGCTTCATCCATGCTTGACTGCCGTTCTACTCACATAATAGAGTTGTTGTTTGTTTTTCTCTTTCATAGGTGTGTTTCATAAATAGAGATATGTGTGTAGAAGACTCCGCAGACTGAAATCATCCCCCATATCAAAAAAACAGTTTCAGACCAAAGCAGACACATTTTGTTTAAGCAAAATGAAAGGATTTATATATATTAAAAAAAAAAAAAGCAACCAAACTTGGGCAGAAACAAACTTTTGCTTGCATTTTTGAGCATCTTCACTTAAAGTTTAGTGCTGGAAATGTCATTATGAAATGAAAGACCAAAATGCTTTCTTTTGAAAGCACCCAAATGAAATGTTTTGATAAAATTTTTGTTTGCTCATTTTTGTTTTCATTATTTTTTTGACACAAGCCACACATTTTGGTGCATCTGCAGGTTTGCCCTACCTGTGGTCCAAATGACAAAATAGATCAGTGGTAAATGCTGCTTCCACCTTCCTCCCAAGGGACCCAAAATGGATAATAACATGGGATTGTGACAGCACCAAAAGAATATTGCGAAATCATTCTTCCAGCATTTAACAAGAACCACGATGAAATTTTAATCGTCACATACAGCTCACCCAGAGACCTATGAAATTCAATTAAGTTTGTTAATATTCTATGAGCTAGTTTCCAAACTTGCGAACACAAGCCAATTGGCATACTGAAAGAAAAAAAGAACAAGGCAACAAAAAGATTAGCGGGCAATATTTATCTACAATATAAATGTATAGCCCAGGCACACACATGTGCAACTATCTAACCTGCAGCTAGTTACATAGCATTTGTTATGAATTTTTCCTGTATTTTACTGGCAAGCACTCTGTTTTAACCTAAATGCCTGCAAATGTAATAAAACATCCTGGGCAACTGGCTCTAGGTGGCCCTGCTTGAGCAGGGGGTTTGGACCAGGTGACCTCCAGAGGTCCCTTCCAACCTCAACCATTTTGTGATTATGTGAAAACACTGTATGTCAAATAAATAATTTTCAGCCCTGCTCATGGGCTCTATTCACGCATCTTCTCTCCACCAGGTGCCAACACTGTGGCTGCCCTTCTGTCTTTCCCTGCTTCTAAATCTCCTGGGATGGCTTTGTCCTTAGACCCCTGCTGCCAGCTTTACAACTGCAGATGGCACTTTTTTGAGATAGGTTGCCCACATCTTCAATGTGTTGTTTGAGCAGACTAAGTTTATGCAGCTTATATAACTTAACAATGTTTTTAAAAATTATTTATCAGTCTACAAATGTTTAGACATGTAAACTTTACCAGTTATGATATCCTGTTTTCTTGCAAAGAACAGATAAATTCATTGATTAGCACTAGGTCAAAACACATTTAAGCTATCACGTTTCTGGTACTTTTCAAAAAGCATTTATTTTACAGTTCTATTAGTGTTAAGAACTTAACTTATTTAATCAATACAAGGTTGTATATTTTGGTAAAATATTAATAAAATGTAAATATTTGATCCATTTTAAAATATATCTGCTTTTTTAAAAGATATATTACCAGAATGTGCACTCTGCTTATATAGCATTTTACTGCAGTGGATTTCTCCACCACCAAGTACAAGCACCAGACACTACATTTCTGTTGACTGTGTCTTCTCCAATTTAAAAAAGACTGATTTCTTCTAGAGCTGTTGTTTAAGATATTAAAAATCTAGAAGTGGTTTAGAACGCGTTTTACCTGGGTGTTAAAGATGTGAAAATTGTAAGACTTTACTGTATCTCAGTGAAATAATTTACTTTTTAATTGCATTTTAAAGTATTTCAAATGGTCAAGAAACCAGTTTTCTGTTCTCTCAACAGCAGTCCCTGCTAGGTGCATTTTCCCTCTCTATTATGTGTATAGTCTTTTTGCCTCTTTCAGTTCATAAAAATTGACCTTTCTTATATAAGCAGACCCTGGAGGCCTGATAAAAACAATTGGCACATGGATTCCTTCAGAAAGCATGTTTGTAAGTAGATAAATCATCAATTTTCGTCATAAAAATATAGCATTATTTATTATATCACTAAAATACAGAAGTTGTTAAATGTGGATGGCCACACACACAATGTATCTTTACAGAAACATTACAGGTTCCTCAGTTCTAAATAAAATATTAAGCAGTCTGGAAGACAGCAGCAGACCCAATGATTCAAACATGTTAGTAGAGTCAGCAAAAATAGCTGACTCTCCTAGGTCTGCAGCTAGGTATCCTCCAGGGATTTTCCTTCCGCCCTTGGTGGAGCCCCAGGGACGCAGGAGGGACACTGCAGCCAGAGGAGATGCTAAGAAAAGCTGCAGCAGGTCCGTGGGATGTGAGACAGAAGCTAGATGGTTCCTACAAGTGCACAGACTGGAGAGACAGAAACAGTTGGGAGAAAGGACAAGAAATATGATCTTGCTCTGATGAAACAAGAGGTGGAGGAGACAGATCGACCCAAACTGGTGTTTGTTTGCAAGTGGTATTTTGTGTAGATTACTTACCCAATTTGCACATAGATAATTATCAGACAACAAAAACTTTGTTAGCCCAGGGTTTTATGCTTGTGTAGACCTAATAACAGGATTTTTCTCTTTATCAATTGCTAACCTTTACTCCCCAGATTTCCACTGCCTTTGCCTTATAAGAAAAACTGGTGTGAGCTAAAGGCTTCTTCCCTCTCAACGAGAAWGCCCATCTTCCCGTGGTCCTGGTGAGTTTGGTCTCTGCTGAGTCAGTCCATTAAGTAAGACAAGGTGGGATAGTCATGCTCAGGACATCAGAGACAATTCACGCTAAAACCTGACTCCCACAGCTTTGAAGGTGTCTTTGCCAAGGATTTTGCTTTCCATCAAAACTTGTATGACAAAAAATTGAATTTCAAGCCCCAAATAGCTTGTGGCATTCAACAGAGCTTTCCCATTAGATGTAGCGTGATAACTGATCTGATTTGTATGAATAAGGTTTATGCAATCTTAATAATCTGCTGTAAGACATGCTATAAATTTTTATGTTTTACTACACATAAAGCACAACCTTCCAGGCACAATGGCTCCTTCTATGGCCAGAGATGTCAACTATATGCTAATTATAAATGTGTACTTACATTCTTTGTTTAAATATATTGCTTCTACATACCAGGTCTGTGCGTCAAAGGCTCAAATAGTGAAGCACAAACACTCCAGTCTGGAGAGCTTTCTGTCAGTTATGCCTTGGAATCAATAATACTAGTTTGTATTTTTAACAATATGGAATAAATCCAGTAGATTAAGAGAGATGTGCCAGTTCTGTCATGTTTGATGTGCTCACTTCCCAAGGTATCAAATAGAAGTGAAGTAAGGCAAAGAGTCACACATGCAACACCTCATTGAATCCTATGAAAAAGGCAAGTTTGGGAAGGTTGGATGTCTGGGAGACACTCCAGCGCTAATGTTCAGTTTTGTTCCAGTGCAAACATGAATTAATATAACAACGACTTTTTTTAAATAGAGAAAAAACAACTTTAATAAAATAGATAAACAAAGTATCCTATGACAACTTGTTATTAAACTACAGTCGTCTTCCCTTTAGGATGTTGAGCTTAGGATGGGAGGAGGTCTATCTTAGCTACTGACCAAACTATGACATAGTAATGGTATCCCTACACCTCCAACCTCAAGTACAGGAGATGAAAAAGGTGATGCTGCACCTCTGGGTCTATTTGGACATCCCATACACCTATGCTTGATACCAGAACTGGAGGAAGGGTAGTCGTACCAGCAGGCATGTACCTTCTTCAGCAGACTTGATCTTTGTGAGTGCTCAGTCTTCATTGGAAATTGAAGACAACCTTGAGTGTGTGGGACTGCCAGCAACACCAGATGTTGTGACGTCGTGGTTTAACCCCAGCCAGCAACTAAACACCATGCAGCCGCTTGCTCAACACCCCCTCCCATCTTTGCCACCCCAGGTTGATGTCAGCTTCTCATCTGCACAGTAGAGCAAACCACTTCCATTTGACTACATCTGTGTTTTGCAACCTGTTGTCTCTTGGTCCACTCCTCTGATATCCGTCTAGCATCAGCATCTGGTGTTGCTGGCAGTCCCCATTGCAACAGTCAAAGGTCCTCTACTGGCACTTCCACAACAGCTTTATGGCAGAAGCTGCATTTAGGGACTTGGTGTCCTCAGTTCACCAGCTGTCACCATCTTTGGGTCTCCCATAGCACTTCTCACTTTCCTAGCTACCCCAGCGTTCCCATCTGCCATTTGCCCCTGTACTCAGCACTGGTGAGGCCGCACCTCGAATACTGTGTTCAGTTTTGGGCCCCTCACTACAAGAAGGACATTGAGGTGCTGGAGCGTGTCCAGAGACAGGCAACCTCTCTGGAGGTTATCGCTCTCTACAACTATCTGAAAGGAGGCTGTAGAGAGATGGGTGCTGGTCTCTTCTCCCAAGTAACAAGCGATAGGACGAGAGGAAATGGCCTCAAGTTGCGCCAGGGGAGGTTTAGATTGGATATTAGGAAAAATTTCTTCACTGAAAGGGTAGTCAGGCATTGGAACAGGCTGCCCAGAGAGGTGGTGGAGTCACCATCCCTGGAGGTATTCAAAAAACGTGTGGATGAGGTGCTTCAGGACATGGTTTAGTGGGCATTTGTACTGGGTTGATGGTTGGACTCGATGATCTTAGAGGTCTTTTCCGACCTTAATGATTCTATGATTCTATGATTCTATGCTATATTAGCTTATTATTTGGCCAGGGTACCAGGTTGTTAGGCAGGCTGCATACATGCCTCAGCTTTGTAGGTCCTTCCTTTCAGGATATAGCTTCTTCCTTTCATTTGTTTCAGGAATTTTCTTACTTTTTCCCGTCAGTCTCAGCTCCCAGTAAGAGAAACTCTGTGATCTGTAAAATTCTTTCTGACATAGTACTTTTTTTTTTTTAATCAAGAATATTTTACTGACATCATCTTTTTCAGCTTTCATAGCTACCATAATTCTGGATTTTTAATTATTTCTTTTCAGCCTGCCATTCCAAATCTCACAAACCATCTGCTGTGCTAAATGTCATGTTGTGTTTAGGTATCTTTGCAGTCACTCCTGGAGCCACACAGAACTACAGTGAGAAGCAGCTGCTTATAAACTGTGTCATTGCAATTAGCTCCAGGAAATGAAATTGGAGCTGCCACATAACCAGGCCTCAAAGGCTTGAAGGCTCAGTTTCCTTGTGTATCATGTTCATTGAACAAAAATAATGATTATTTTCTCCTATCACAGCCAAATTCTCACTGCTCTCCCTGTTCGCTCTTCAGCTTGTTTCTTTGCCTTCTCTGGAGTCAGCTCTGATTTTAAGCCCAGCAGCATCTCTGCAGACACTGTCGAGCAGCTGTCCTGGGCTGTTCACCCTCTCCCAGAGACTGCCCTCTTCCACACGTATATCTGAGTCCCTCTAGGGCTAACTGAGAGTCCTGTCTACCCAGCATGCCATGTCTGTCTATCCAGATGCCAAAATCCTGTTTGATTTTACCATGTTCCACATGGGTCCTTTCTTCACAGTGTCACAGTTTCCCTACCTGGAGGACCATATAATTGCCAGAAAATGGCACAATTTGCAGGGAGTTTGTGACTGCTTGAATGTGGAGAGCTGACTCCATGTGATGTGTACCCCTAACCACAGACACCACATGGGCCACATCAACAACAGAGATGACAAAGCTGACTAAGTGCTCCTGGCTTCCTCTCCTTCTTTGTGTTCAAGGGCTGGTGCTTGGGTCTGGCTCTGTGTAATGCTTTGGGATTGCAGTCTGCCCTACTGCAGAGTCCTTTCTTCAGGCAGACAGTGAGGCTTAGCAAAGAGGGTGCTAAACACCACCTAGAAGAACTAAAAAAAGCAACAAAAAAAATTGCACTAGAGCTAATTCTTCAGCTTTTTCCTGCTTCCTTTGTCTCACAATGCCATCTCTTGCAAGTAGCCAGTAGCTTCTCACTCATTTAGGGGTGAGAGGAGGCAAATGGCATTTCCACTTAAAGCTGCCAGTATGTGGTTTAAGCACATTCACATTTGCATTTCATGGACACAATGAACAGAGAACTGGGACTCAGGATGATTAAATTTTACATAAGATGACTTCTACCTTGCTGGGTAGCTTTGGAAAAGGCATGTGAGCTCCATGTACTTCAATTTCCCCTTTGTGAATCAAAGGTGACACTAATGACTGCTTCTTCAAAGCAAGGGAGTAATGGGGTCATCATTATTATTTATTACTTAAATCCAAAATGTCAAAGATTTGGACAAGAAATATAAAAGTCCAAAGACAGGCTAAAATATAATACTTTGCTTTTATTTTTTTTTTTCTCTAAATCTTGTTATTTCCACACCAATGCCCTGCTTTAGGTGGTTTGATGCATTTGTATTAGCATTCTTCCAGTAGCATCCTTAAAGGCAGGAAAGGGCAGGTGGGTTGGTAATGGCTCAAGGTTACAGCTATGGGGAACGATAAGGCAGCAGGAAAGACATAGCACAAGGCTTTTTATTTGTACCTTATAAGGAATAAATAATGTACCTAAAGTGTTGGGCTTTGAGGATTTGGGGAGGTAGACAAAAATCTGAGACTTGTCTCTGCAGATCTATTGGCAACTGCATGCTCTGATCATGGCAAAGCAGGACCCTTAGCCCTGACCCCTAGAATAGCTGTATAGGATGGGAAGGAGCACCAGGGAGTTGTGTAGCCTGAATGATTTTCCCCCATTTTTAGACATTTGAGTATCACTAAACTCAAAATTCCACAACAGAAAAAAATCACAAAGAGTAACTGCCTTAATTCTCTTCTTAGTCAACACATTAAGTTGCATTGTAGTTGCTTTGAAACTCACAGTCAGAGATGTTGCTTCTCACCTCCCCCTCTCTACAGCCCAAGGGCAAACTTGTGTACTGGAACGGCACTCTGCTTTGAAGACCAGTTGGGTGAAGACATCTCCTATGCCATGCTGTGAGTTAAGAACTGCTCAGGCAATGCCTGTGCCTAGTGCCAGAATTCTGTGGGCTGCCTCCAGGACACCTAGGTCAATGTTTGGAAGCAGTGCATGAACCTGCAGAGGTGTGCAGACTCTTGAAGAGTCTGGAGAGCGCTAGGTGTATCGAGGATGGGATCCTCCCGAGGGTACTGAGGGAGCTGGCCAAAGTGCTCAGCAAGCCACTTTCCATCATTTATCAGCAGTCCTGTCTAACTGGGGAGGTCCCCATTGACTGGAGGTTAGCAAATGTGATGCCCATCTACAAGAAGGGCCAGAAGGAGGATCCAGGGAACTACAGGCCTGTCAGTCTGACCTCGGTGCCAGGGAAGGTWATGGAGCAGATCATCTTGAGTGCCATCACACAGCATGTACAGGACAACCAGGTGATCAGGCCCAGTCAGCATGGGTTTATGAAAGGCAGGTCCTGCTTGACCAACCTGATCTCCTTCTATGACAAGATGACCTGCATAGTGGATGAGGGAAAAGCCGTGGATGTTGTTTACCTGGACTTTAATAAAGCCTTTTACACCGTTTCCCACAGCATTCTCCTGGAGAAACTGGCTGCTCGTGGCTTGGACAGGTGTACTTTTCACTGGGTAAAAAGCTGGCTGGATGGCTGGGCCCAAAGAATTGTGGTGAACGGAGTTAAATCCAGTTGGTGGCCGGTCACAAGTGGTGTTCCCCAGGGCTCAGTATTGGGGCCAATTTTGTTTAATACCTTTATCAATGATCTGGACAAGGGGATCGAGTGTACCCTCAGTAAGATTGCAAATGACACCAAGTTGGGCGGGAGTGTTGATCTCCTTGAGGGTAGAAAGGCTCTACAGAGGGATCTGGACAGGCTAGATCGATGGGCCAAGGCCAATTGTATGAGGTTCAACAAGGCCAAGTGCCAGGTCCTGCACTTCAGTCACAACAACCCCATGCAATGCTACAGGCTTGGGGAAGAGTGGCTGGAAAGCTGCTCGGTGGAAAAGGACTTGGGGGTTTTCATCAACATCTGGCTGAATATAAGCCAGTTAATGTGCCCAGATTGCCAAGAAGGCCAATAGCATTCTGGCTTGTATCAGAAATAGTGTGGCCAGCAGGACTAGGGAAGTGACCATGCCCCTGTACTCAGCACTGGTGGGGCCGCACCTTGAATACTGTGTGCAGTTTTGGGCTCCTCGCTACAAGAAAGTCATTGAGGTGCTTGAGAGTGTCCAGAGAAGAACAATGAAGCTGATGAAGGGTCTAGAGAACAAGTCTTATGAGAAGCGGCTGAGGTAACTGGGGTTGTTTAGTCTGGAAAGAAGGAGGCTGAGGGGAGACCTTATCGCTCTTTACAACTGCCTGAAAGAAGGTTGTAATGAGGTGGGTGTCAGTCTCTTCTCCCAAGTAACAAGTGATAGGAGGAGAGGAAACAGCCTCAAGTTGCACCAGGGTAGGTTTAGATTGGATATTAGGAAAAACTTCTTCACCGAAAGTGTTATCAAGCATTGGAACAGGCTGCCCAGGGAAGTAGTTGAGTCACCACCCCTCGAGGTATTTAAAAGATGCGTAGACGTGGTGCTTAGGGACATGGTTTAGTGGTGGACTTGGCAGTGTTAGGTTTACAGTTGGACTCAATGATCTTAAGGGTCTTTTCCAACCTAAATGATTCTATGATTCTAAGGAGACACCTGGCCATACATCAGTCAACTCAACTCCCCATACACTTGTTTAAGCAAAAAGCTCTGGTCTCTGAGTTGGAATGGAATCATGGTGTCCTCCAGCCAAGACCTCAGCCTTGGGGTGTGGAGAGACCCAGAGACCCCAGTCTGGAGAAGCCTGAATGCCAAGGACCTTAGGATGTGCTAAAGCACATCGACCCCTCAGTATTGAGGCAGCCTTTGTAACCTGTAGGATGCCCCTTCTTGTCACCTTTTGCAGTACAGTGAACATTCCAACCTGAAACAGCATCTCTTGATTATCCTCCTGGGACAATCAGGTGAGTGGGGCAGGCAGTGAAAAGCTCAGATGTGGTCCACTGCCCCCACAAACCATAGAGCAACCTGTTGAGCTGTACAAATACAGGACAGATGAAGGTCTTGAGTGAATGGGATGAGGAATGAGAGGTGTGCAAGTACAGTGTTGTGAGTAGTAACATGGGTCTAGAAGGGACAGCTACATTGTCAATACTTTTCTGTATTAATGTGATGGTGAATTATGCAAGAGGTTGCCTAATGACAGACCAACAGAGGAAAGAGATAGGGAATGAGCCACCAATAAAATGCAGAACTGAAACAGCTGAGTAGAAGAAATAGTAGAAAGAGGGCAATAAGGGGAAAGAGGAACCTGTGAAGGCTGACAGAGGAAAATAAAGATACAACAGATGAGAGAGACTAAATGTAAGGCAGTGAGCAGAGAAAACAAAGAGCCACAAGAAACCAGGACCAGCTGTGATCAAGAAACAGGCAGTCAGCAGCTTCCAGATAGAAGAGAAAACCAGCATAGAGCAAAGATGAGGTCCAAGTAAAATCCATGGGAGAGACAGAGGTCTGGGGGTAAGCAGGAGATAAGATTCTGGTATTGGTAACCATCATTATGTTTTAGTTTATGGCTGGAAGAAAGAGGCTGGAGCTCCATGTGAAAGAATGTACTTTCTTGAGTGAGGCAGCTTTGGGGTGTGGTGGTTTTTTTTTTCTTTTTTTTTTCTAGGCATGTGACATTTGGAAGCAGTAAAAAGCAGAAGAAAGCAAAGAGCCAAAGTAACAGAGAGGAGGAAGGACGAATGGAGTTGAGGTGTGTCAATGCCAGGGAGAGTGGAAGAGAACAAATGGAAAACAAGCAAAAGAAAAATCTCCACCTCTTTGGGGAGAGAGGAGTTCAATGTGACAGAGGAAGGAAACTATCTATATATGCAAAATCTATCTGTATATCTGTCCATTTATCTGGTAATTTGGGTATGGTCAGAATATCAGAATATTATGCCCCCTGGACCATATTAAATATGGAGATCCCCAGCACCTGAGGTATCCAGGAAAGCATATTGTTCTTCCTGGAGCTGCTGGTGCAGCTCTGCAGTCCTATAAGGGCTGGAGTGAAAGCCAGCATAGAAACAGCACCAGTTGTAGATAAGGCTGATGAAGTCTGGCGGAAATGAAGAAAGTGGATTTGTGGAGAGGATTTATGGAATTGAACTCTTCCAGGAACAAGAATGGATGTCGCAGGATAACAAAGCAGACATAGAGTTTAGAGGGAAAGGGTGCAGTGAAGGAACTCAGGGAATAACCATCGTGAATTGCATCAGCAATTCAGGTGGGAGAAGAAGTGGCTGGATGAGAAGATGCCGTTGGATGACACTAAGTGATGCAAAAAGAGAATAGTATACTCGAGGCAGACTTGTGGGAAGTGAAGGGGCTGACTATGAATGAGACAATGAGATAGAGGAGTGTGTATGGTCAAGGCAGGAACTGAGGGGCCTGAAGA
The DNA here is from genome assembly GCA_030449065.1 of Oceanodroma leucorhoa. Taxonomy (NCBI): domain Eukaryota; kingdom Metazoa; phylum Chordata; class Aves; order Procellariiformes; genus Oceanodroma; species Oceanodroma leucorhoa. Next base: position 250,112 of record JASVER010000247.1, on the reverse strand, counting down.
AAGGGTGAAGAAATGATTGCCTGTGGCCAAGGGTAGCTCAGAGTGTAAGGTGGAGTGATGTCTTTGCTGGGTGAGCAACTGGTAGGAGTGATGGTTAAAAAAAGTACAGACCAAGACCAGCAGAGGCAGTATCTGTGCAAGGAGAGCATTTACTCTGACAAGAGCATCACTGTGCTGGAGCCATTGCCTAGAGTCAACACTTCGGTGGTTACTTCTCTGATAGCTTCACACATGGATGGTAGAGAGGATTTAGTATTTTACTTCACTGTTGTAACCACCTTGCTTTTACTACTAGCTTGTGCCAAAGCTGCTTCTCTAGGCCTTCTTTCCTGTACCAAGTCAGTAGAGGTTATGCTTGTTGTCTTTTAAGATTTTAGAAGATACAGATCTTTCTCCAGATTTCAATGTTACTGTTTTAGATAACAGCATCTATAAGCATTGCAGAAAAATTTCTATGCAAGAAATTCAAAACACTGTTTTCTTATAGTTGTTAGCTAAAGTTCCTATTAACTCTGAGGCAAGGAATTGCAGAGCAGAGGAACTGTCAGGAGAAAAAGCAACATAAATAAAAAAGTGCTATGGATTATTAGGAAAGAAACAGCCACTCAGCATTATGTTATCGTCAGTGGTCCTACATCTTAAATACCTTGTGTAGTTCTGTTCGTCCCACCTGGAGAGGACACAGCAGAGCTAGGCCAGGCACATAGCAGGAGAATTTTGGGATCAGAACTGCTCACCCTGAACAACAAATGATTTGGGCAGGAGGGAAGGAACAGGATAGTGAGCTGTCAGATCGTGGATTGACTATAGAAGGCAAGTAGCTGTCTCTTCCCGTGCAAGAACTAGACATCAAATTAACCTGGAGAGGTGCAGAGTAATAGGAAGCAGAAGGAGATGCTTCATATCATACATGACTGTGCTGTGCAGCTGTTTTTTACATAATATTAAGAGAAGTTTACATGAGTTCCAAAATCAGCTCATGGGAGAAAAAAAAATCTGTCAAGTGCTGTTTAAATACAACACTGCCACTGTTGGGGAAGAGAGTCCCTAAGCAGGGATCACCAAGGGCTCAAAGTGTAATCTAGGGATGAATCACAATGTATTTCATTATAAAGCTTTCTTCTCCCACCCTCTCCTAAGAAACTGGTACTTTCTGGTCACTGTCTGTGCCAGGATACTGGACTATATGGACCCTTGGCCTAACCCAAATTTTTACTTTTCATAGACTTGGAAAGTAAGAAATTAATTTGTTTCAGCAATAGAGAAGATTGAGGAAAAGCATAAAGCAACAAAGGACAAAAAAGGCATTGACTACACGTCTTCCTTCAATATATGAAAGCATCACAGCAGCCAGGCAGTTAATTATACTCTTAAGCATACAACTGTAACACGGTTGCAGGCATTTTCATGATGATGTGAGCCAACATGAAAGATTCCTGAAAATTGTGAGCAATGCTAAGAGGGTATCCTGACTTGACTCCCTCATTTCCACATTAACCACAGCACCATCCAGCAACCTTTCTCCCTTTTAAACAGACTTGCCAGAAAGTGAAAGGGCAGTGAGAAGAGCTCCTGAAGCCTTGACCTGTGAGCAAAGAGCCATGATTATCACCATGTTGGAGAAGTCATCTTACAGACATCTAAGCAGCTGATATAAAAAGAGAGTCCTACTCTCTTTGAGAAAACAAGCAGAGACAAATGATACAGTCTTAAAGCATTTGCCAAGTCTACAAATAAAATCATAGCTCTGTAAATAAAAAGACTATAACTTATGCTGTAGCTCCAGGAGACTGAGTGCTTGGTTTTCTACTTTATAAAACAGGAAGTCAAAATCAGAGCTAGATGTTCTCATCCTCTACTTTCAGGGACTTGTGAAAAAAACAGTGCAAACAGAGCACGCAGCATTAACCAGTGAGGCTGGACTGTTTGTCCCTGCAATAAATACTTCACTAGTGCGTGTTTGTAATTTTTTTTCATTTGTATAAGTACTGAGACAGTAATTTATATAAACAAGATTCTTTGAGTAATAAATGTGACATTAGTATTTCTGTGGTTCGAGTCAAGATAGAAGATCCTGACTGCTGAAACTTCACTTGTGTGTGAGGTTAGTTCAATGCAAGGTGTGCAAACAGCATTCCTTGGGCCATTTTGTCTTGACCATCAGTTCAGAAATTGCCATTGTATTTAATGAAACCACGTGAGAGAAATGGTAGTTGGCACCTGGGYAGCAAACCGGGAAATATTACAAGAGCTAAGTTAAACCAATTGCTTCAACTTCGCACATAGCTTTGCTTTTAAGGGCCTCGTGAAGAACATATGTCACAATGACCTGTGAGGGTTCAAAAACACTTTCAGGCCATTCAGCTTGTAGAATAAGTTTAACTTCTTCATTTGACTCATAGCAGTAGTTATGACTGCTCCTATTCAATGGTCTTGTGTGAATCCTTCCATGAGCAGTGCAAATCACCAAGAGCATCTCTGACCTTCTGCAACTTGGTTCTCTGTCCATCCAAAGCCCTGCAAAGCAGAATTGTCTCTTCTAGTGTTTGTATAGCGGCCAACAAGGATGCAGACAGGTCCAACAGATCACTGTCTGTCAGGCCCTTAAGTGCACCAATAGGACTTAACTGCCCTCACCATCCTGACCTGGGGCTTCCATCCACACCCTCTGCCCATTGTTCCAGGAGCACCATTTAAGTTACCTGAGCTATGTTGCAAGTGTCTAAGCTATCTCCAGCTTTGCCTTTTGGATGGACCTCAGACCTTTGTTGTAGCCTTGCCTCTTAGTCCTGTGTCTGCCTCATCTCCTATTGCTCCTGACAAAATTCCATAGATGAACCTGGTTCATCACCTCACCTTGCCTTAGGATGTCAATGCACCCCATTACCAGCACCCTGATTTTTCCACACTTTTCAGACCTGTGCCCCTGGTCAGTGAGGGCTCTCTGTCTGTGCTGTGGTCACTTAGCTCCTGGTTTGTTCCACCCTCATGGAGTAACCCTGCCTCTTGCTGCTTCCTGACACCATTGCTCAGCACATTTTTCATCAGGAAACGTGACTATTTGTGATGGTTACATGTGAAACATTAGAAGATAAAAGAAGCAACAGCACTAGGGTGATATCAGGGAAAAGAACTGTCCAGTAGGGGAGTATGTGGTCCCTTTCCAAACTTGGCACCCTGTCATCCACCTGGCAGGTGGAGATGCTGGGTGCTTTGGTGYTTCCAAGATTGTAGCTCCCTGTGGTATAAAGCTCCAGCATCACTTCTTTCTAGCTGCAAGTTATGCCCTACTCCTTGAGCAAAGCATCTTGTGCTGCACCACCACTTCTCTGCCCTAGAAGGATGCTTTAAGTGCAAGGCTTTTCCCTGAAATCCCATCAGAGATTTCAGATCAGTTAAGCAGTAATGCTTGAAATAAGATATGTGATGTGGCTACAGATGTGGTCATATACAAAGAAAATGATGCAGTTAGAAATACGTCACATGGCACATCACAGGACATGGCCTGTCACCTCCTCTTTCCTTGTACTCTTCCAAATTGGATACATTGAGGCACTGTAGACTGACAATGTGCAAGAATTAGAGTCAATTATGGCAACAAAGCCAGATTTTAAAAAGCAGGCGGCTTTCACATTTGTGGCCGAGGTGATGGACTTCTGTGCTATTGGGTCTGTGCCTGCACATGGTCCATCACCAGTCCTGGTAACACACCTTGAAATTTTCAACTGACACAACTGCAGTCCCCTAAAGACATCCTAGTCTGAAGCCCTCTAAGGCAAAAAGGGAGGCACACTGACATCTGGTGTAAAAGATTGAAACATGCACTCCAAAAACTGCATAAGATGCAGAAATGGCTTTGAACCGCAGGAGGCGAAAGGGCACTGGCAAATAATCCTAGGGTTTCTCCTCAAGCAGCAAGTTGCTTAACGAGAAAATACGTGGAAAAGCTATCTCCTATATTTTAAAAATAAACACCCAGAAGCAGTTTACCCTCTGTTCAGGAGAACTTGTAGATTCATTTTCAGTGCTATTTTTAGCAGATATTTTTATTGTGATAAATAGATTTAATCATGCTACTGATTAGATTGCTTGTTTCTCTGGCTCAGTGACTGGTCTTTTAACTATGCTTTTGTCAAGCACCTGGTGTGTTTCTTGTCTGTAACCAGAAGAGAGCTGGAGCCTCTCAATCTGAACTCTTTGGATCTCCAGTGTAAAGCAAATCAGCACGGATCAGGTATAAATGCATGTGCTCACGACAATACTGCTAATTTCATCCATGGGGCAGAAGCAAAAGAGTGCAGGGGCTTGCTGGGGCATGTTCTGTTTTAACCACAAAACCCGAGCAAGTCTGAGCCTATGAGGAAGCCTATAAGAACTTTCAACAAGTTCTTGAAGCTCACATTTTTTGCTGCTTTGCGTTCTGTCTCCAGTGGTGGAAAATCCCGTACAGCCAGGGAGGAGAGCACAGTCAGGCACACTCCTGGTGCTCCTTCCCTCAACTCCTGCCATAGTCTATACAGCTGCAGGACTTTCTGCCACCAGAGGCTGAATCTCTGGCCCCAGCAGCGCTTGGACTAAAATCTTTCTCCCAACAGTCTAAACCTGTGTCGTGGTTTAAGCCCAGCCGGCAACTAAGCACCACACAGCCGCTCGCTCACTCTCCCCCGGGTGGGACAGGGGAGAGAATCGGAAGGGTAAAAGTGAGAAAACTCGTGGGTTGAGATAAAGACAGTTTAATAGGGAAAGCAAAAGCCGCGCACGCAAGCAAAGCAAAACGAGGAATTCCTTCACTACTTCCCATGGGCAGGCAGGTGTTCAGCCATCTCCAGGAAAGCAGGGCTCCATCACGCGTAACGGTTACTTGGGAAGACAAGCGCCATCACCCCGAACGTCCCCCACTTCCTTCTTCTTCCCCCAGCCTTATATGCTGAGCATGACATCATATGGTATGGAATACCCCATTGGCCAGCTGGCCTAGCTGTCCCGGCTATGCTCCCTCCCAGCTTCTTGTGCACCTCACAGAGCATGTGAGCTGAAAAGTCCTTGAGAAAGTAGACTACCTAGCAACAACTAAAAACATTAGTGTGTTATCAACATTCTTCTTACACTAAATCCAAAACATAGCACTATACCAACTACTAGAAAGAAAATTAATTCCACCCCAGCCAAAACCAGGACAACCTGTTTTAGAGTTATGCAAACTTCTGACATCCTCAGCATAAGAATTTGCAGCCTGACTGTGCAGCCTGAGAGGAATTACCATCTTTTGCTCATTTTTTCAGTGAATTTAAATACTTCTAGCAGGAGGGCTTTGTGCAGAAAAGAGCTTTCCTGGCTTGTTTCAGCTTCAGGTGAGACCACGGGGAGAAATACAGGCAGGTACACTTGAAAAATAATACAGGCTGGGAAAAGATGTAGAAGGTTGTTGAAGGGAAGGCTTCACACCTCTGGACTTCAGATGACTTAGGAGTGACAATTTAAAATGAGCCTTTAGCTTCTTGGACTTAAGCGCCCGTGCAAAACCCCAAACTGTGAACATGGAAAGAGGTGTTCATTTTGAAAACACAAGACAGATAGATGCAAGGTTTTCTTTTACAAATAGGAAACAGTTAATTAAATGGTCCTTGGACCTGTTAAGTTTTACTAACCTACTGACTACTGGGTTTTTATCAGACATGAGTTAAGAAGGAGTACACCTCATGAAGGACTGGAGGGCACTTCCTCCAAAGATGGAAGTAATTACTGGGCACTGCAATGAAAGAAACTCTCCAGAGTCCAGACCTATATAAGCACCATAGGGCGATGCTTTCTGTCTGTTATGTAGGGCGGTCTACTGTTGATAAAAGACTAACTTCGCTTTTACCACAGCAGGAGCAGTGTTGGGACTGTACACACTCCTAAGACTTTGGGAACTGTGGGACAGTATGAATGAGCATATGAGAAAAACCATTTTGTAAGGTAGATCTCACAAACATTTCATCTTAGGTGACTAAGTATTGGTTTTGTGTCAAAAGGGTCAGTTCTAAATGGTTCTAACAGGTTGCAAGGCTTTCCAGGCTCACAGGTTATATTAAACATCCACCTACAATGTACGCTGGATGCAGGAAGTCCCTGTCTGAAATAAAAAATAAATTAAAAAATACCAGATTTTACTCAAATCAATTGATGGGGCTTTTATTGCATAGGTCACTGCACAGTACAGAGTCTTACCTCTGAAACAGGTATGCCTGAAATGCTGCATTCTTCCGCAAGTTGCATGACAGTCCAAAATCAATAATCGAAATACAGTATACAGTATCAAGTTAACACTTGGCTTCAACAGCATAAGACAAATGCAAGGTGGTATCTGCAGCCAACAAAGCAGATGCCTAGTCCTGGAATACTCCGTGTAAAACCCTCATTCAGCCATCACTGACTGATTACATGCCTGTATAATTTGACCGCTGAAGTGGGATGCCCCTGTGGCAGCAATCCCCTTGCACAACAGCCAGAATAAGAGAAGATCTGGCTAAGTCTGGGTGGGTGCCATTTGACACAGCACAGTCTGAATTCACTGCAGCTTTCAGGACTGTCACAAACAAAACCTATGCCGGTTAAAGCATTTTTCTTTGAGTCACAGGGGTCAGTTCATGTTTTCCCCAGGCTCCTGTTGAGTCTTCTTCCTGTTGACGGAGCCATCAGTTCAGAATCTGCCCATTAAGGGACTTGGGAAGGGACTAGATGCATCCTAATCATGGTAGATGCCTAGGAACAGCAACACAGGCAAGATCGTGTTTTGCGTATGCCTGAACCACTCCACAGCTGCACCTCATCCAAAGCATTTGCAGAGCTGCACTCCTCCCAGCTCTGAATAGTCTGAAAGACTATTTCTAAGCGGTGTTACCAGTCACCAGTGCCCTTCTCAGAAAAGTCCAGCTTTTCTAAACAGCCAAGGAATCCATACCACCTCCCACCCACCCTGACAGCAAGCAGGGCTGCACCCTGCCAGGGCTTTCCAATAGGTTCAGCATTGAAAAGCAAAGCAGTAATTCACCACAGCAATCTAGCTCTTCTGAAAATGCTGCTCAGAACTGCACTCAAATGATTCATGCATAATCCATCCCAACACGTCCCACCCCCTCCTCAAGTGGGAGGAATTTTAGCAGTTTCTTCTGCTTCTTTGGGGATTTAGTATTTCTTTGCAACATTCCCCAGCAGTCTACTGCACCTCTTCTCTGAAGCTGGAGCTGAATCCGTGCACGCAGGGGCAGAGGAAGAGCATGTGGGGACCAAGGCTTGTCAGAGCAGGGCAGCAGCACCGTTTTGCAGTGTGCAATCAAGAGCCTGCCTCTCCCAGCAGTTCTCTGGTCACTTTAACCACTGAATTGCTCCCAAATTCTGCCTTCAACAAGACTGAGTTATTCCACTCCCAAAGGCAGGGGGGACCCAGCACAAATGCAGTGCATATGCTATAAAGAACAGCACCCAGAGGATAATGGGATCTGATCCAATCCGATGGTATGCACACAGCCTCCGATTTCCACTTACACTTAATATTTGCAATAAAGTAGAAATTAGGATACTCCTAACACGCTGTCCAGTTCACCATATAGAAAACGTGTATTTATCTGGAGATTTCAGGGTCATAATGTTGATCAGGGAAACAGCAGAAGATGCAGACTGTATTGACATAATTTTATTTATAACTAATAGGAACTTCTGAAGTATTAGATAACAGCTTGAGGCACAAAGCATGTCTACTTAGTCCCAAAAGTGGTCTGAGATCGAATCTCCTTAGTGATGCCCTTGCAGCTTTCTTTCCACTCTGAGGAATGTGAGAGGGTCAAAGGCTTAATTGCACGGTGGAATCCAAGCTGATTTTTTAATTATTTTGGTTGCAAAATAATTAGCACAGGTATTCCTGTGCAGAATGATGTAAAACTTCCTGCCCTTTACATCTAAATGTTGTAGACTGCGAGGCTGCCACCCTGCTATTTCCACCATCCACTCTGGTCCTTTCAGCATTATGTTTTTCTGAGTGCTGGCACTACACCAGCATAGCAAATAACTGTCACGGCTTGTATGGTAACTCCCCATCTTGGGTTTCAAAGTTGTATCCAAGTCCTCTAGAGCTGAAAATGCTTTTTTCTGGTAAGTTGCAGTTAAATGTACCACAGTACGTGGAGAATTAAGTATTCACCAAGCTGGTCTATACCATGCACCAACATCTGAAACAGCATTCTGAGATTTTTTTTAACAGGTTTAGGCTACTTCAGGCAAGATGCAAAGACTCTGCTATGAAAACCAAGCTTCCACCTGGAACATTTTCAGTCTTACCTTTCTTCTCCTTCTCCAAGAAGAGTGTGCACACCTCTGCAACTACTTACCACATCAGTGTACAAACACACCGCGGAGCTGTGGGATGCCATTCTGCAGGTGGTTGCAGAAACTATATTTTTACATGAGTTCTTAGAAGAAAGCTCCACTGAGGTTTATGAGATGTGTGGATAATACTGTTACCTCCAAGGTCCCCGAGTCACACATTGCTGGGAAGGTGGGCTTGTATTCTGCATAACTACAACACCTGCTTGCTCTGAGCTCTGCTTCTATAGCAGTATCCCATGCAGGTCACTCTTGAAGACAGTTCTTAGATTAGACAGGATTTTGGCAAGGCTGATATTGACTTTGTCAGAAAACCTGCCAGCATGCATGTTAACTCAAATATTCAAAGTACAACAATTTACTAACAACAACATTTTACAACAATGTTTTCTCTTCAACTAAGCTTCAAGATGCACATGGAAGTTGCAGGTAAAGGCCTGACTGGGTGTAGAAGACTTACAGATCATTTAAAGCATGCCCATTTCACGGCAGCTGCTTTCAGACTGATCATGGTCAGCTTGTCTGCTTGTTTAAGAAACAAACCCACTTAACTACAGGTGTTTCTTAAATTGATTTGCTAATAAAAATGAAATTTTAGGGACTGTACTCATCTGAATATCATGCAAAGATCTGAAAAGGATAAGTACAAGTAGATTACACCCGAGTGACGTGATTACAAATTCAAGCTGCATTAAGCTGGTATCAACAAAGAAGTACGTGTGCATATGGCATCCCAAGTGTTCTTCGATGATACTGCATTCAAAAGGTGTGTGGCTTTGGTAGAAGAAAAAGCAACTGGGTAAAGACAATTCCATGCTCAATATGTCTCTGTACAGTTTATTTTACAGGAGATGAGATGAGCACTGTGGTGCATATAAACTTGCAGAACAATATAGGAAAATACAGTTTAACCATATGAAATTGTTTTACAGTAAGACAGAAAAATTATGTATAGGAAATACCTTCAACACTGAAGGACAAGATCCACAGCTGACATAAAGTAGCTTCCACAGAACTCTGCCAGTTTACCCGAGCTGAAGATCTGCCCCCTAAATCTTTTCTGCATTCAACTTCTTAAGTTCAGTAAGTGATTCCTTTGTGTATCCTTATGGAACAAAAGCCATCCTATAATCTGCTCAATGATCCAAGATTTACTAGTTACCCAGACAGAGGCCACATGATACATAAACTATTTAACGGGTCTATTCAGCCAAAATTTATGGGAAGTTTTAAAATTTTGGTTAAACATATTTAAAAATAAGTCATTAGTACTGGCAAAAGACAACTTTCCTAGAAATTTAGAAGTATTTAGCAAGAGTTACACAAAAAGGACAAAACAAGCAACTTTATGTTAGTAGAAAACTCTGTTTTAGTGTATGACTGGTGATCTGGCCCGCCTTTGAATCCCTGCTGTTAGAATGTCTGTAAAACTGTTTGGTTGATTTTTCACACTGTCTTGGGCTGCCAGAAGGAAACCATCTAAGGAGGAGAAGAAAATATTTGTCCAACACTAGTACCTGCTTTTTTCATAATGGATAGAGGTTGCTGTCCTTAAAGAGTGTTTTTGACCTGCTGGAGTAAGAGAATGGTAAATGGACATCTAAATTCCTTAGGCTATTATGAAAATCTCAGCCATCACATCAAAAAACTCCAAAGGAACAAGGGATTTCAGATCAAGCGTTCCCAAATTCAGATGACTAAGATTGTCATGTCATGTAGATGTGAGATCCCTGAAATCACTATTCAGCTTTAGACTTCCAGTACCAGAAAATTTCTTCTCAGCAACTGCTTCAACAAAAGAGTCAGGTTTTTTTATTTTACACAGTAAAGGCCTATTTGGGCCCCAAATGCCACTTACTCAACAATTTTTAAGCAGAATTCCCTGCTTATTCTGCTGAGACCTCTATACTGAAGCATGCGTCAGAAGATTAGTTTAGCAACGCTCCTTCAATGCGGTTGCTTTTAAGTCTAACATTTCCTATTCCATTTTCAGCATTGAGAATTTAGGATGGCTGTGCTGGACAGTAAATGATCAGTGAGACAAAGGCAGGTCTACTGGATACGTGGATGTCCTAAGAGTGCACAGTGCAGAGCAAGGAAGAAGGGTTGAGAATCCTGCACAGATCTGTGCATACTAGCTGCTTCTGAGTTTTGGAAATTTGTAGGGTGAATCTGTGTATTTTACATGCTTGTAGCAGATACAATTTAAAGAGGCACTTCGAGGGGAACTACTACCAGAATTTTAGTAGCGTTGTGATACAAGCCATTACTCAGTTACTTGCTAAATCAGTATCCCTGAAACACTGCATATATTCAAAATTATAGTCTTGTCCACTGACTGAACCTGAATATAGCAGCTGAACAGCTTTTGTTCTGAATATCCACTGAGTTTGTCTCTTACGATGCATCTGAAATAGTTCAACTTAAGGTAAGCTGAGGAAATTAAATTTCAATGTTTCAAATTTATGTATTTTTTCTGTAATTATTACGTGGCTAACCTAAGACTTATTTTTTATTGGTCTATGGAAGATTTTATCCATGTACAATTCTTAGAATCAGATGCATCATTAGGCACAAAAGGTTTCTGCCTTGAGGAACACATGGGATTAGAAATTTAAGTCAAATTGTGCTATGTGTTGGTCCCTTCAGAAAAAATGTCCAGAAAGAAAAAATAAACTGTGACTAGCACAAAAAGGAGTCATTGCACTTCCAAACCCAGTGGCTGATAAGAAAAATTCAAAACAAAAACCAAAATAACCCCTCCAGAAAACATGCACTTATCACTCTCAGAAAATACCCAAAAGTATGAAGTTTGGTCAGCACATTAAAGCAACAGAGACGTTCTATGAAAATTCCAAATTAAAGATTCTGAAAACGGGTGTATCTCAGTGATGGAGGGTTGGCTACAGTAACAATGAAGAGGAAAAAATAAGAATTGAAAGATGCACATTAATATGAATAAGATCTACTAGAAGAAGTAGTAATGAATATTATTTATACAGTAGTGCTTCTCAGGAAAATACGAGGATTTGCTGATGAGAGAGACTTCATCACCATTATGCAACAGAAAGACTGTGTGCTCCAAGCTCCTGGAGAATACCTGCATGCCAGGCTTGACAAGTGTCCGCCTGACTTACAGTCAGTTCAGTGCAAGGGCGCAGGACATCACAGCACTGCCAAATACCAGAAACCATTCTGTAGTCACCAGTGTGGCGTTGCCACATACTGGTCTCCCGCTGGCACAACCAGGTGCTAGTTGGAGAGCCCTGTATCAAGCAATAGATACAAGGGAACATTTCATCAGTGATTTTCATGTGCTAAGCAGAATTTGGAGAGTGATGAGCCTGTTACTGGACTCATCAGGGTCTGAGGGAGACGAGTGCCTCGTGTCAAGAAGCTCAAATGCCACTGGGGCAGCTAAATATTTTCCTGCCCTATGTGTTTGTTTTTAATTTGAATCTGCCTGTGACTATTGTCCACCTGATTAAGTTAAATGTGACCAGCAGGCTCCTCTGGTAAAATGTCAGACACCTCTGCTGTGCAAAGAAGGACGCCCGTCAGCCATTCCCTTCCATTGTAGAAGTACGGGAGGAATGCCCACACAGCAAGAACCATTCACAGCAACACTTTGGCAACCTCTGGGACCTCACTCTCCTATTTCAACACATGCTGGGTAGCAAAAAGCCTACAGACTTTCCAGAAAGGTCTGTGATCAGGAAAGCTCATTATTCTGAAAACTGCCTTTCTGACACTATCTTTTGAAGACCTAGCTCTCGCAAAACGGAAATGTAAGGGTGACCAGGACTGCCTCCAGGACACCAGACTCTGATTGCCATCTCTGGGAACAGACCCAGCAGACTGCACTAGTGCAAAAGAGCACAGTAGCTACTATAAAATCGCAAGTATTTTTTCAATTCAGAAGGAAACAATCAATTGATCACACCAAGAAGTCACATCTACTCATTCCAGGGGGACCTTCAAGGTGCTCGTCTGGATTTCTTAAGGTGCTTGATAATGAAGGACCCACCTGGGTAAGCAGTGCTCTTTTTTCTCCCTGTGTGCGACTGAAGAAATAGATGGGCAGAGCTACTTTTTCACTTAATTTTGGATTTGGGTTTTTACAGTTGCATTAGAAGGTGCGCTGTAGGCCCATGCTCTAGAGCTGCGCTGCTACCACAGACTGACACAGGGTCACTCATGGAGCTGGGAACTGCACGTATAGCAGCTAGGTCTTACACTTGAAGTATTCGAGGTTCTTATTTCTTAATTTTTACCTTACACATGTACTCAATGACTAAGGAAAAAAGAGGCTTGTGCATTTCTATTTGTTAGCCTGATTTTCAAAGTCTCTTATAACCTACATGCTCCCTGTTGTGTTCCAAGAAATCTCCGAGTGCCGAGCACTTCCAAAGAGCAGGTGAAAAGAAGAGTGCACATTTCTACATAAAGAGTCTAACTTGCAGCAAATATTTAAATAATGACATTAAAAACAGGGACAAATTTAAAGAAGTTCTGAGAAGGTCTGAGAAATTATGACTGCTACTGATCATGTAAAAGTTTCCTGTGAATGCTTTACAGAAAATTTGTTAGGGGAAAAAAAAAACCCAACCAAACCAAAAAAGAGGTGATCCGAGTGCAGTACACTGTCACAAGACAGCTACACGCACTGACATTACAGCATGAGGTTGTCAGTTAAACAAAAAGCAGCTAATTCTGCAACACAAAACTGCACGGATGCATAAAGGGTAAAGAGAACCAGAGCACAAGTTTGCATGCTGCCTGTTATGCATGAAAGGAAGAACGATTTCAGTGTTTACTGTAACTGTAACTGGGGGAGCACAGCTACCCCACGGCAGCTCAGGCAGGGCTGCAGAGGGGGAGAAGTATTCTAGAAACATAACAGGAATTTCCATATTACATTCACTGCTGTTACGGTATTTTAACGTTTTTAAAAAAAAAAATTAAAGCTATCTCTAAAGATCCCAGTGTCAAATAATGAAATAACATTCCTATAAGGGAACAACTGAAGTCTTTCAAAATATGTTCAACACATAGAAGTGATGAACAAATGTGAGTTACAGACATGAATGAATCTGGAGCAGACTGGAAACATGAGAATTAGGCCTTTTTGGATGTTCTATGAAAGCAACTGGGATCTTGCCAGTGATGGGAGAAGAGCGCACTTGGCCCATGTGGTAAAGGACTCATCGCTTTCAGCTCATTAACTCCAACAGGAATCAGCCAACAGCACTGGATCCAGAATGAGTTCTGTTAGTAAATAAGCTGAAAGAATACCTTACAGAATGACTTCCAACAAGGACTCTCTATAGAGAGAACTTTGTCAGAAGATGGCTTTGAAGACATAGGTGGGCTGGTATGGATGATGAATAAAATGTTCTTATTCTGTACAGTAGCTGAGGTTACAGCTGGTAAGCACCTCACCAGCTCTGGCACTGGAGTCAGGACACACAAGAGATTCAAAGCCATAGGAATTCATGAAGCCCTGGAGCTCAAACAAGGGACAGAAGGCTCTGGCTGAAGCAGAGATCACCAAGGAGCCAGAGGCTTGACAGCACAAGGCAAGCATATGATAGCATCGCTTGGACAGAGGGAGCTCCGCAGAAGCGGCGGGACTCCTGAAACACAGGTGGCTTCAACGAAGACCCAGGCAAGCAGAGCTACCAGATAAGAACCAGAGGCAAATTCCCACTAATTGTACCTCTTCAGGTGAAAGCAAACCGTACTAATCGAAAGCTCACCTTCTGCTTTGTGACCACAGAGCCGTATGAAGATGTAAGACAGCCTTGTCACTCAACAAAAGACGACTCATACCCGTAGTGATTAAAATAGTAAAAACTCGCATCAAGTGTGTGAGCCCATCTGCCAGACGAAGCAAGATGACCCTTAAGCTCAGTACCTATGGAGGCAAGAGACTTACCTTACTATTCCTAGTAATCAGTTACATTGCAACATCATCATGCTTTTCACATGCTAGCTATTTTAACACAACACGAAGCTTGATCTTGCTCCAGAAAAGCAGCTGTTCAGGATGAGCTATTGCATAAGGGAAGACTGGGTTCAACTGCATTTTTGCAACTCAGTGGAAGATGAATAGAGCAATGCTGAAACTCCTGAAGTTACCTTGTTAGGAACGAACACAAGGGTAAGCGTCCATGCTTCCCTTCAAACATTCCACTGCCTTGTTTGAAGATGCTGTCCTTTCACAGAAGCACAAGGGCTCCAGCACGTCCTGACTTGTAAGGCATCACACTGTCCAGGATACATCAGCCAGAGAAGTCAATGAACCAGGTAACACTGATCCCACTGTCTGCAGTATTGTATCACAAGGGGATATAATCTTTTGCAGGAAATAAGCTGGAAACTGTCTACAAGCAACAGCAGAACTTCCCTAACACTTCCACCGATTACAGATGAAAGTCTTGTTGTAGAGGAAGCATCTCATCCATTGCAGAGCAGCACTGCGCAAGAGTTTGCTGGGCCTGGTAAAGATTAACAGCCAGGTACAAGTGCTTTCCTCAGATTATCGAAGTGAAAAAGAGATACAGACTCCACCAAGAGAATTATCGTTCTGTGCAGCTCACACATTCCTGCAACATTTCAAATGGACCAAAAACTAGAAGTAGGAAAACTGTCTGGAAATAGAACAAAAGGGAAAAAAAGTTTACCATAAAATACAACTGAGAATTGAAAGCAGCTTAAATACACCTTAACAGAGGAACCAAAATACATTTCAGTCCTCAGAGAAACAGTATTTCCAGTCCAAAATAGATAACAAACATCTTTAAAGAAAGAGAAAAAATAAAGTGTAATTGATAACAGATTATTTCAGATATTTATTAAGGAGAATACTGTATAAAGTGCACAACTAGCTTGGTTTTGCAATCAAAACAAGAATGTGGTGAGGTGGCATCAAGTTTGCTCATTTTAATTTACAATACAGCTTAGAATACAGGGGTCGACCTGAGATGCAGCTCTGAAGTACTCCAGTTATTTTTGGCCATTGAAGTTTTGAAAGCTCACCCTGCACCTGTGGTTTAAAAAAAAAAAAAAAAAAAAAAGAAAAAGTTCCTGTCCTCCAAAGTGCATGGTAGAGATAGGAAAAGAATACATTGGTATGCCAAAAAAATTAATAGGGCAGAGAGTGAATCAACAGGAAGACTGAAGAAGAGAGATCATCACGAAACTTCCCTGCTTGAGCAGCAGAAGAGGAGTCTAGGGAAGCGCATATGTACACTAACTGAGCTCAAGGACTACGCGACACTTAGGCAAACCATGTTTCACTTGTATTGCAATGGTCTTTGCAGGAACTTAGGAGAGACTCACATAACAGTGTGCTGGATGCTTCCAACACCGAGAATAAAGTAGTAGTCATAAATTCAGAAGTGTGTAATGGAAGTGCAGTATGGCAGGTGTCACACCAGGAACAGTGATCCTGAGCATGCAGTAGTCATGGCATTGCACCTGCCAATGTGCAAAGGTTTATAAAGGTTAATGATGCAGTAGAGAAGTGGGTTGTGGAGGCATTTGCAAGACAGGAGCGAATCTATACTGGTAAAGAGATGGTCGAGAAAAAGGGAACGATAGGAAAATGCAACAGAATTCAGTTTGAAATAACAAACCAGAAAAATAATCACTGTAAAAATATTAAAAATGTGTTTCAGATAAGACTTCTCTGTGTCTCAGTTTGTATTTGTAAAGGGGAATATTAATTCTCAATGATCTAATCACAGCACTTTGAGGCTGGTGAACAAAAATCTAGAATAGTAATAGAACAAAGGAAGGATGCAATTTTGGTGCTGGGGAAAGAAGGATGGTAACAATGAGATAAAGTGGAGCATAACTGTGGATCAAATGAAACAGTACTGTTTGGGAAATTGCAGGTAACAACACAGTAAACACTGAGTAAATGTCACTGCTGAGAAACAAGGTTTCTGCTGGATCTAAAGCAAGAATCTTAAGAATCTTGGCATTGTATGAAATGCTGAAAAATATATTAACAGCAACACTGAATAACCAATCAGAAACAACAGCAGGAGAGGAAATGAATACCTTTTCAAAACCAGTCTCCAAACTACATAACACTATGTGCCAAGAGCAGGGTTGAATTTTTGGTAGTTTACGGTAAGGGTAACAAAGGAAAAACCTAAGGTTATGAATCTGATGGTGCAGAAGTGCTGGGCACCTATATCTACATTTAATGCAATCTAGCATCAGATTCATGGCACCTTTGAAAATCAGGCTCTAAAAATATAAACCCCACAATTTAGCTGGACAAACTTGGTAATTAAAGATACCTAAAGGCTGTGATATTCACCTGAAGGAACCAACAAAGGGCAATTTAAATGTGGATCCCAAGTTAGAGGATTGTCTTTAAGGAGATTCTGTGAGAAACATCTTGCATAAGCAGGAAAGGTTTTGAACATCTCATTTACTCCTTTGTATATAACCTCTTTCTGTCATTGAGGGCATTCAGACAGCTATGAGGTAGGTATAGCACAACCAAGTCTTTCCTGGTAAATAATGGTGATGGTAACACTTTCAACCTTATTGATTGGCCTAGAACAGAAATCATGATGATAATGGGTTTATGTATCCCTGAGAGGGAGTACAAAACAGGAAGAACAGGAGTCTTCTCCATAGATTTTGGGAGAAGGGCCATCCCTTCACTGCCATGGTGGGAAATTGTGTTGTATGAAATAAATGTATTTGCACAACATTGCTGCGAGATATGTGTGTTTTATAGATGGGAGAGCCAGAAATTGACTTGCTTATAGCCATGAAAGCAGTCAGTGGCAGACCTGGGATTCATGATCAGGACTTCCTTGCCTCCTGCTTCGTGTTCAAACAGTTATCTACTTGCTGGTCAGAGGCTCACCGCATGGTTGTTCTAAATACTGTATAAAGATAGTCATGCAAGGGATGTAGCATAAAGTCACTGAAGAACAGAGCTCTCTCTATATAAGAAAGCAGATTTCTTCTGGAAGCTGCGTGCAATTGGGAATCTCCGGTGGGACACACACATCTGGTTTCTTCACCCTGGAATCTCTGGTGCTTAAGGCTTAGCACAATGAGGACCATTTTAATGACTAAATGTAACAAAGATAGCCCATACAGGCATAAATTACAAGGTGTCTGGTAGTGGAACAACCTTTTCCCTATGCTCTTCTGACCCTTAAAAAACAAACATTAGCCTGGTTAATTCAGTGGACTCATCACATATAACTATAGATCAGTCTATATTTCCATGTCTACAGGTCGGATATCTCCAGTTTTGTGTTCTTTTACCCACAGTTCCCTGTCTTTGGCAGGATCCACTTTCCGAAGCAACTGATCCACGAGCTCTACTGTCTAAAAAGAACAAAACAAGAATCAAAATGTCAAGGGTGCATTTCAAGCAGAGACAGTCATTGCTCTGAAGCGTAGAGCAGCTATGGGCACGCCTACGTTGCATTTGCAGTCAAGTGAGAACTGCTCGTACGCGAGACTTGGTGGACAACAGCCAGATCTGAATGTGAAGCCTCATAGCAGGAAGTAGAGAAGAGGCAGACTTTTAATGTCAAGCAGAGACAGGCTTCCTATGCCAGGCATTGGCCAGTCAGTCTCTGACTCCTGTCCTGCAATCTGTACCTTACACCAAATACAACCATGTACTGAGGTCAGCATTCATCCCCCATATTTTAATATTTGAAAACTAGCCAGTTTTTTAGTAAGAAAAAAATACATACTCCCTCCCCCAACAGTGAAACTATTTACCATCTTCCTTGCAAGAACAGATGACCTCAAGGAGTCATCATGCTGGGAGAGCTAATAATGGCTCATGCTGGCCAAATGTAATTCAATTAATTGTGTCTCCCCCAGCAAAAAGCTGTGATCCAGCAGTAGGAAATGTAACCAGGATCAGAGAGTCTTGGAGGAGCAGGACTGTAGTAGGGTGGTAGTACAGTACTGCTGCAAACTAAAGCTGACCGCATACACTTTCCGCATCTCCTTTTGATACAGGTCAGTTAGATCAGGGATAGTCAGGATAGGGATTGTTCTTGCTCAGCTGAAGAGCAGTAAAGACCAAAGGGACCGAACAAAAAGCAGACTTACACTTTGGTTGAACATGTCTGTCTCATGTCGCAGCTGTGTATACTGGCAAAGATGCTGCCGAATCATCTCCACCCTTTCAACTTCTAGTCTCTCAAGCTCCTGGACATGAAGAAAAACAAGTCCGTGTTTTTCATGGAAGCTGAGCTTGAAAGCCCAGAGAAAGGATAACACACAAAAAGTTGCCAGTCAGTGCGATACTACCCCGGGGACATGCTTTAGAGCTGAACTCCGTGGTTGAACATACCTCTGACTTGCAGAGAATTAGAGACAGCAAGCAACAGAAGTCATTTCAGCCTAAGCCTAACGACAGAAAAGAAGGTCAAAACATTTCCAAAACTGAGACAACCAAGGCAGAGAGGAGCTACTGTTTTCAGGGACGCCGTGAGCAAGAGGAAATCTGTTTCCTGCAAGAAGTTTTGCACGCTTTGTTGCTAGCTCCAGAAGTTATAGTGATTCCTTGGGAAAGCAGGAGACCACTTTGGGGTGTATAGCTCAGAGGGTCTGACTGCCTTCAGTCAAACCAGACATCTGTAAGAGCAGTTTTATCTGTTCACCAGATGATGAGATGGGACAAGTTCTCCACCTCACTCAGCTGGCAGTAAGCAGACCCCAGCAACGGTTTAGTTGAAAAGGCAGGTGATTTCTAACTTTCCTCCTGATTTTTTCTGCCTCCTTCTTCTCCTGGATTCTGATATTATACCTCAAAAATCTTCATTTAGTCCTTCCTTGTCCATCTGAGTGGTAGCGGTGGAAGCAGCATGCTATGGAAGTCTGACTTTCAAGAGATATACTGTAATGGACTTCGCTGTTTCACTAGAAAGCTCTCTATTCACAAGGACATCAATGGGGCCAAGTCTTAAAAAACCTGCCTTCAGAGGGCATTTCTGGTGTCCACTTACTGGGCATCGTGCTGGAGTGCAACCTGAGCATATACAAGCAGGCGGGCTGCTACCTTGCCTTCCCTGTGCTATCTGCAATTTGTTAAATGTCTTTTGGGAAACAGATCCTTAATTACAGCATGAAAATCTCAGGTGGCAGACTACCTGCCTGGGGAGGAAGAAGAGCAAAGGAGCTTATGGTACGACAGGACTGAAACAGACTGAGTTCCTATTGCTGTTGCCGGTTGACGTACTGCCCTTATGGAAAAAATGGCCCACTTTGAACTCAGACTCCCTTACTTAGGGCACAGATGCGCAGGACCAGAATGCAGAACCCAGTGTGCTAGTGCTGGTAAGCGTGTCATACGTAGAACATGCATTGTGTCTGCACCAGAAACTTCAGGGAGGAAGGTACACAAGGAAACACAAATCTTCAGACCTTGACTCTCTCGACTTTGTATTGCGTATGAACTGATCTTTATCTGAGCTGATCAGATGCAGACTGTTTTTCAATTTAGATTTTATATTCATGTTTACCAAGACTTACCTTCAAATGCTTCTCAGCCTGAGTTTCACAACTGACAAACCTGCTGTGCAACCTGCAGACTATGATTTCCCTCTTGAGCTATCTACTAGAGCACTTCTGAGACGTACTTCTCCGGGAGCAAATATGCAGCTAACATACACCCGGCCGTATCTGGGCACAGTGGCACTGATGGTCAGTATCATCTGCATTAGTGAGAAACCACCAGTAAAGGTGAGAGGAGAATCAGATCCTTTATGTATAGAAACAGCCAACTTTTTCTCTCTTGTTCTGCTTTTGGGAACATAGCTGCCTCCTGGTTTTCCACTCACCCATCTGCCTTTATATATTTACTGCAGTTTAAATATTGCACTAACAGACTTCTAAATGCTGAGGAATTTATTACCCTGCTTCTTATTAGGAGGAGTTTACAGTTTTGCATTTGTCCAATGACAAAAACACATGCAAAAGAGATTTTTATTTCTCACTTTTGAAAGCAATTGGCTGTTGTCTAGAAGGGCTCTAAGGAATGACATGAGGGAGGAGCCTTAAAACGGAAGTACAGGTATTTCAAGGAATACAGCACATCAAAGCTGTATCTTGGAATCTTGGTGACTAACCCCAAAGGTATATGCCCTTAGGGTGAGCTGTGTTATGACCAGAGAAACAGAACAATAGGCAATTAAAGTACGCCTCTTCTGAGCTGGCAATACTCGTGAAGAAATTGTAAAATCATGGAATACAAAAATTCATTAATGTATAAATGGATTCAGTGGTTTATCATGTTTTTCCATGTCTTCCTTGTGCATTACTTCATCCTTCCTAGGGACAATTCCAGCGTTCTGGCCGCTAAGCAGCCCTGAACTGGTTTAATGCCTTCTGTAAAGAAACAATTATTTCTTCCTTCCCCTGATGATCTAAGTTTTTCTTAGAACTGAGAATGGAAATACAATGGAAGATTTATCACCTAATTTTTCCCACAGGTTTGCACTGTAACTACCTATGAATGATGAATGTTGTACACTATTACAATTTTGCAATATTATACATGTAAGATGCTACCACAGAGTTACACACCAGAGTGGTGGTCACCATTTCCTCAAACCACTTGGACTGGGCTTGATTGTAAAGATCCACGCAGCGCATCAGGTCATCTCCTGAAAAGTTCAAGATAGCAACACATTAGTCTTCTCTAGTCAGTGTAATGGAGCTTAGAAGGAAATTGCAGTTCAGGTTTTGCAGACAGACCCAGAGGGTTTGAAGGTCAGTCCCCATGGAGCTGAAGGCAGTTCTGTTCTGTTACATGGTATTTGTTAGGTGCAACGAAATTTCAACAAAAAAACACTTGATGTGTGGTAAAAGATCAGGTAATTGGGGCGAGAAAGAATGAGTGGGAAAGACAAGATTTTAAAAGGAAAATATGAACATTAAGCAATATTTTACAGAATGCTCAGAACTATGAAAACAAGTTACTTCAGTTAAAAAAAAGTCATAAAGTTATATCTGAAAAATAAAATAATTAAAATGGGAAATCAATAATAATGAGTTATTGAGCTGCAGGGTAGCACTCTGTAGATGAGACTGCATTCTAAGACAGGTCTGTTTAAAATGGTAGCGAAGCATCAGGCTCAAGCTGTCTGAGATCGAGGGACGCTTATTTGCAACCTCAGCCCAGCTGCACACTCATGCATTCTCCAGCCTCTGAAGATGCACGATTCCAGTCGAGCTCTGGCTTCCTCCTGTGTTCAGGGCAGTACCACAATAAGCTGCGATTATTTCAATTTTTTCTTTGTTGCAGGACTCTGATCTGACAGAGAGGGAAAGGTGGGTGGAAAATCTGGAAGGCATGTCTCAGAGATTACTGCTTTCCAGCTAGTAAATTCTTTCTTCTTTAAATGAGCCTCAGTTACACTTTCCCTAATGGTTTGATGCCTAGGTCCAGGGCTCAACTTCATCCTGTTCTTTTAGGTGCAAAAAGGTCTTTAGACACAAACCAGGGACGAATCAAGCTTTAAGAACAGGACTCCATAGATCAAACAAGTGTCAAAGAAGTAAATGCATCTGGAAGACTCTCAGGGACTTAGAACTTGGGGTGGCAACCAAACTCTACAAAGAAACCAGGATTCAGGGCTTAAAGCTCTGCAATAAGCTTATCCACCCAGACGGGGGATGCCTAGTCTGACATGACAAGTCCGAACTAATGGCTCCCACACTCCAGGAGGCTCCTCGGGAGCTATCTGACTTGGGGTTACCCTCCACCCACCTGAGAGAATCTGAGCCACTGCACAGCCAGGAACATGAAAGCCGTGAAACACATGAACAATCCATGGGAGCAGAAAGCAATGCCACCTATCAGTAACCAGTGGGATCGTAGAAGGGGTCTGGTCTAGAGCTCTCTAGTCCTATCATCTACTTGCAGCAGGCCTCATTTCAAAGCTAGATCACTACATGCTGCTCCTGTGCGCATTGCAAGCACCCCAGCTGGGCTGCTGGGTAGCACTACCTGCGGGGATGGGGCAAGTCCTCCCCTGCCATGCACCATAACTGTGGCA
The DNA here is from genome assembly GCA_030449065.1 of Oceanodroma leucorhoa. Lineage (NCBI taxonomy): Eukaryota > Metazoa > Chordata > Aves > Procellariiformes > Oceanodroma > Oceanodroma leucorhoa. The sequence continues at coordinate 227,685 of JASVER010000247.1, read as the reverse complement.
CAAAGTGGGGGAGAGCGATGGGGAGACCAAACTCTGGGTTATTCCCATGTGATCCTCAGCTCTTTCTTGCTTGTTCAATAAATACCTATTACAAACAATTTCTGAGGACCCAAGAAAACACCGAGAGGCTGTGAATTTGCAGACAGATAAAGAGCATCTCTCATGGAGCCTCCTGTTGCTAACACATAACTTTTGTTTCTCCTCAAATCATTGTCTGTATGCATGGTCACACTGCAAATGACTCTTCGCAGTCTCCTCGAAACCCAGACAGGCTATCTTGAAGTTTTAAAAGCCTCAGAACTATGAAGGACCACTCTGCCAAGGAATGGACCTATGAAGGGATGAAACATGGAAGCCCTAGTTAAAACATATTTTCAGCAAAGGTACTAACAGAGCTGCACATATCAGCTTTGCAGATGTCAATAAAGACAGTTCCTGATGGATTCTGTAGAAGTGGTTTGAGCCTCTGTAAAACACGCATAGGTCACATCAGGTAGCTGTGTCCTCAGTACAGTATAGCACACACTACTATATTCTCAGTATCCCTTGAACAGAAATCATTTTAATCACTGAGTAGCAGTGGAAAAAATACAAGAAGTTCACTTTCAAGGAAAAAGACAGTAATAGGAAGCGTAACAGGCACCCACATAGTTGTGGGTGACTGTGATTTAGGAAAGAACAAAGGAAGGAACTACGATTTAAGGAAGAAACATCCTCAGCTGAGCTTTTCTGAATCTGACTTTGAAAGTTTCACAAACATTCAGTTATCTCAGCACGCTTTCACAAAATGAAAGGACAATCCACTCTCCTTTTACTGTTCTCACCCCAATTATCAAAATCATTTGGGACGCCTGACTTAGAAAAAACTGGGCTTGTTTCTTCAAAGGATTTAATACCAAACAGATTTGTAGCATGGTTTACTTTGACTTTGTAGCTACAATATTAAAAAACAAGAAACACACGGGTGGATGGGCTGTTGCATCCCATGTTGTTCCCGCCACATCCATGGGCTGCGCTTACCTCCGGCCGCTGACAGACATAGGTACTCACCCGCCTGAGTGGACTTCCGTCTCGCCTTCTTAATTTCCTCTTCTGTCTTGTTGCTGAGCTTCACCTCTAGCTGCTGCGTTTTCATTTCCAGATCCTTCTGTCTCTCTGTCAAGGCTTTCCGGGCCTTGGAGTAATTAAAGAAGAGTCACGTGCTTTAGAGAAAAAAAGCTGCCAGCTGCTTTCAGCCATCTATGACTCCTTCACACAAGTATTTGTCAGTAAGAAGTCAGGGAATCTGCATAAAACTGGGTCCTAACTGGGATTCAAGTTCTTAGGACACCATGTAGTGTTCAAAGAAGTGCCCTACCACCATATAGAAGTTGTCACCAACAAAAATCACCACAAAAGCACCTGAACATTTCATAGGTTCTTAGAAAGGCACAGTACAAAAGGCATCATCAGACTTCCATGTTTCTCAGTAACTTTCTCACTATTTCTGGAAGAAAGGGGAACGGGAGCTTCTTCCAAATGTCTTAACCACCATCACCAAGACACCTCTTCCGTTTGCTTTTCTTAGGATCTAAATTGTAGAAAGAATTTCAAGTACCTTACAAAATTTATTTTTAAGTACCTTCTGGATTCAATATACACTTATCAGAAACTAATAATAGGAACTTTCAGACTTATTTCAGAAAAACCAATTCAGGTTCATGACAACAGCAGTTTGTACTGTAGAAATCAAGAACCTGATACCTGGTTACAACTGATTATTTAAATTACTTTAAAGTCCTTCAGGCTCTTAAAACCTGATTTATCAGTATCATTACTGAACTTATACAGGCAAATTAGTAAAGTGTCCTAACAAATAAACATCCTTACCGCATATGCATGCTGTCACCTCAGTTGCTGAGGTTGCCTAAATACATAAAATCAAAATAACTTGTTTTGCATGGACTTGTTATAAAATAGGTCACATTTGTTCTTTACCCAGGCATAGTGTTTAAACCTAAATTTGGATGATTATACTTTTGTTAGCACTTTGCAGTTTTCTGCAGCCACACCAGCCTGCAAGTTACAACACTCGAGGCATTACCTGAATTTTTTCAATTTGCAGTTTTAAAGACCCTGTGCTTGGTTCAGCAGGTCGCAAGAGGGAGCTGCAGGAAAGCAATCTGGTGAGAAGCTGTGTGCTTCATCAGGCACACTGCAGACATGGCTTTTCCCTTTTTTTATTTCTTCTTCTCAAGGCTATTCTAATACATTCTTTTCAATATCCCTGTTGAGGACTGTGTTTCTTTGCAGATATGACTGTGAAGAACTTACTGTTTTGCAGAAAAATGCCTTCCCTGCATAAAGACAGTCTAATAATCTTGTGTATCCTTCAACAATCCTGTCCCTGGGCGAACTTTCTCACGTGCACTCTGATCTTTAATGAAAGCCCAAACAACCTTCTGGTTTGACTGAGCATGGTATTTTCCTTTACTGCTTACACCCAAGAGCAAACTGCATGAGGATACCATTTGGCATAAGCATCTTGGCAGCCGCAGCATGGGTGTCCCATTTCCTGCCAACTGCTGATAAGACAGCACTTTCTGTGGGTATCTCTCCCTAAATTGCAACCTCAGCTAGGAAGAGCAAGGAGTATTTTCATCAAATGTATTAGAAATATATTGTCCCAAATTGGGACGGGGGGGGATGAAACAAAAAGCCAGTTCAGCAGTAATGCGTTAGCCCTGCCTGTAGCCCCCAGTTTCCCAAATCTCAGCTAAGCAGCAAACCACATCAAGGGCCCGGCAAAGCATAACTAACAGCAGAAAACACTAATCTGAAACCTTTGTGGTTCTTCATGGCAGAACAGAAACTTTTCACGGGGCAGCTGCTTTTCTGTCCAAACCAGCAGTATCTCATAAACTGTCCAGTTTGTTCTCTGCTCCCACCTTTTCAACTGCTGCATAGCGGCTGGCCAGATGCTTCCGTAAGTCTGCAATATGGTGGTCACACTTCTTCATGTCTTTCTTAAAGTTCTCTCTGAAGTTGAGCAGGGGTTTCTCTACCTCGCTCTGAAGCTGGTAATGAAAACAAAGGAAGAAATGGCAATAATGAGGAGCTGGGCAGTAATTCCTGTCTCTTCTGCTGAGCAGAGCTCAGGACAGAGAGGAAACAATACACACACCGCAGCCAAAGGCAAGGTCATACAGAAACACTTCTCTTCCCCAAGAGAGCTCTGAGTTAAGCTACTGCAAAACTCAGCTCTTCGCAGGACAGCTCTGTTAAGGGAATATTTACTGAAGGCAGCGAAAGAACAGAAATCTTGCCTCCCTCTGTCGCTGTTAAATCATATCTCTCTTCTTACATATAAGATCAAACTGCAGGCAATATCCAGAGCACTACTTGAAGTGCTCTGATTCTGGCCTAACTGATGCACCTTGCTTAAAAAAAAAAAACAAAGTATATAAACTAAAGCCGCTAACCCTGACTGCAATAAGGTGAGTCAGTGAACCGTGGTGACACGTCTCCATTTTTTGTATAGTGAAAAGAGATCCAATAAGGGCACATTTATTTCTGTTAAGTATAAGGGAGCCTAAAGAGAAGCCTGAGTACTAAGTCGAAACTTTTTAAGTGGTGGCAAGAAACCACTGAAATGAACTCAGGAGACACCCATCAAGACCACCCATGTGACTTATCGCTTACAAGCATGACTCAACAGTCGGTAATATTCAACTCTGATAGAGTTTGTATCATATTGCTCTTTGGCCTTCTGATACAGTTTTGACATCTAGGAAATGCGCTCTGAAGGGATACAGATATTTCACCTCCCCAGAAGCAACCAAATACTTCTTTTCTATTGTCCGTCCTGTGAGGATGCTGGACTCCGTCAACGCAGGTGAGTTGGGTCCGTAATCACCTGACACGGCCCACAGTGGAGCAGTATCAATAGTCCTTGAAAGCAAGTATTTTCAGCCTTTCTCCAGTGCTATTTTAATGGAGAAAGAAACTTCATTCAAGCTCAGTACAGCCTTTTAATGGAGAGAGGCTACAAAGACAGCTAAGGCCCTATAGCACGCATCCTAGAGAGGTTAAACAAGCCTAAAGCAGAGCATGGTGATCTAATATGGCCTACAGCTATCTGAAGGTCAGATGCAAGGGTAACAGAGCCAAATTCTTCTTTGCAGGGCCAGGCAATGTCACAACAATGTAATTAAAAAAAAAAAAAATCACCAGAATGGTAGCAGGGCACTGAAACAGGTTGACCAGAGAGGTTACAAAATCTCTGTCCTTGGAGATATTCAAGACTCTGCTAGACAAAGATGTAGCTGACTTGATCCACTGTGGGTGACAGTCCTGCTCTGACTGCGGGGGTTTGGACTAGAAAATTATGGACAATATTTTTATGACAGTCTCATCAGGATGGCCCCAGGCAAGCTAATAAAGACCTGTTAACAACTCTGTTACAGCATGGTTACACAAGCTCTCTCAAGAACAGAGGTACAAACAATAGCTGTGCCAGGAGCATTGTCAATGCTCAATGAAACAAGAACTGGAACAGAGATTTAGGATGGCTTCAGTGAACTCCAGAGGCAATATATTACAACTGATAGAAACATCTGTGTCCAACTGAGTCTGAAGTAGCTGAACAGTCTGCGTGCCCTTCAGGCTGCTCCATTAATAAATGGATTAACCTTGGTAAACAACCCAATATGAGTCAATCATACCCAGTGGAAGAAGTGGCAAGCTGACTCATCTGACATAAGTAGGCATTGCTGTGAAAACCCTTATAAAAATCCCCAGGGCCAGAGACACACCAAAGAGGAGGGCATTTCACTAGTAGTTCTACTTGCATAATAGAAAGTAAAAGATATTTWTTTCACATGGTTTATAATGGGATGGGAAATTCAGAGATCGTCATAAAGATGGGAAACGCATCACCGGGAGGCTCAGAATGCAAACAAGGCAACTGCTTTCTCCAGTTTTGTGTTCTGGGAATGAAAGAGGTGGACTTCTCAGTGAAGTCAGTCATCTTTCCTCTAGCATCCTTATCCCGCTTGAACTTCCATTTTGCAAGAGGTACCATAAGCTATCAAAATACACTCACATGTGAATGACCCAGGCTTTTAAATGTTGCATTATAGTTGGCCATATTTATTCTTTTTTCTTTTTTTTTTTTTTTTTGCTAGAAGATCTTGCTAAAAGACTTTCAAATGCATGCAATAGATAAAAAAAACCCAAAAACATAAACTGCTTTCCTAAGATGAAGAGACTTAAAGCACCAGTGTATACAGACAACTCTGACACTTACCCATCCCTGAATGGGTGAGATGTGACAAAGGACTTGAAATCTCAAGAATTTTGCTAGAAGAAGTTATCAGGTATAGGACAGAGACCCTGTATCTCTGTACCAGTATGGTAGAGACTTAGGCAGAAAGACAGAGGCTTAGGGTTAATCACAGTATTAGATGCTGGAGAAACTACACAGCTGAGTTATCAGAAACCAGACTTCAAAAATTCCTCTCATTTCACAAGTACTTGTTTTTTCCTTTGCTCCATCAGCACCATTTCCAGAATGGCTGGTAACACACCATCATATCCAGGCGAGCCCACCATGACTTCAACTAGTACAACACGTGTGCGTCTTCTCTTCCAGCAGAACTCACCTCCTGGAGCTCAGTGAGGTATAATCAGATAGCTGAAGAAGAGGTTCAGTGCCATGATGGCCTTCTTGAAGGATTCCTCGTGTACATCTATTTACAGCTGCCATGCCAGTCTGTAGAGGCATTAGTAGTGTAATAATATTTTATGTTCTGAGTGCCATGAGAGTGCTGTCACCTTCTGCGATCTGTTCGTTGACCCCCAATGTAACAGTGCCGTGAAGGACTGTCACAGAAGTTCATAGAATCATAGAATCATTAAGGTTGGAAAAGACCTCTAAGATCAAGTCCAACCGCGAACCCAACACCACCATGCCCACTAAACCATGTCCCAAAGTGCCACATCTACATGTTTTTTGAACGTCTCCAGTGATGGTGACTCCACCACTTCCCTGGGCAGCCTGTTCCGATGCTTGACCACTCCTTCTGTGAAGAAATTTTTCCTAACATCCAATCTAAACCTACCCCGGCACAACTTGAGGCCATTTCCTCTCATCCTATCGCTAGTTACTTGGGAGAAGAGACCAACACCCACCTCACTACAGCCTCCTTTCAGGCAGCTGTAGAGAGCGATAAGGTCTCCCCTCAGCCTCCTCTTCTCCAGACTAAACAATCCCAGTTCCCTCAGCTGCTCTTCGTAAGACTTGTTCTCCAGACACTTCACTAGCTTCATTGCCCTTCTCTGGACACACTCATTGTTCAATGTCTTCATGGCTGGTGTTTTTGTTTGAGTATTCTTGGTGTGCTCCGCACTGTACTGACTGCTTTGTGCCAGCACTGACTGGTTTCATTTGACCATCAATGAGAAATATAATTACTACTTTTAAGAATAACTTCTCTGAAAGCTATAGCAATAATCAGTAAGTTTAAAAACTCTGTTAATAAAAGAAAGATGTAACTAAGAACTCCCAAAGCAGGTACGGGAACAGTGGGGAGAGTTCAGAGGATGCTACAGGAGTTTCTGTGCAGGGTTTAAGGAAAAGTAAAATAATGAAAGAGCCCCTATACATTGCCTGCCTACATGCACACACCACTTGAGGGTGCATTTCTTCCTCTTGGGAAACAATACAAGAGGACAACGGGGAGCAAAAAGTATTTCACTAATTACAGCCCTGAAGTAGAAGTTCGAAGCAGAGCAGTGGGTTACCAAGGAAGCGGCTGGTTGCCTGAGTAACCTCCGCATAATCGCTTACTAACAGTACAGAGCTATAATTTTCCTCCAGAACATGGCTGTTGTGCTGAGCTATCTGCCCCTGTATTGAACCTGATCACCCACAGGGGTTAACATAATGTAACAGGATGCAAGAGTATGTCACATCTGGTGGAAAAAAACAGATAAATACCATAATTTGTATAAGAAATCTCCTTGGGCATCACTTGAGCGAAGATCCAAAAATAACATGAAGTAAGTTCCCAGTGTACTTTTCAGAAAAGCTAATCATACGAAGAAGTCAGAGTCCTGGTTCTCTTCCTTCCAGACAGATAAAGTAGATTCTTGTTGGGAAGCCAAATATTATGTTTTATTTCTTCCTCTACAGAAGTAATCTGTACAAGCTCTAGGTAAATTTATTTGAACAGGCTGGAATTTAGAGCCCTAGGTGAATAACCTAGAATCAGTTTTCCTTCTTTTTTATGAAAAATTAAGGCTAAATGTGTTTTAACTTACTCATCAGGTAGATTAAATAAACTATGATTTTGGCAGGAAGAATGGATAGAGTTTCAAAAAGTGTCCACCAACTTACTAATTCTTCTAAATTTGTACCATATGCATGTGTATTTTCCCCACTGACAAGCACTGAAGGAAGTTCCACGTCAATAGCAGGGCAAAAATCTTTGCAAAAGGAAGAACTATTTACCTTAGAAGAAAATTTGAGATGAACCTCTGCTTCATCAGCTAGACTCTTCTTTAGCTGAGCCCAAGCCTCTCCTAGTGTGCTGAAAGAACACAGAGCGACAATGATCAATGCTCTGTCTTCTGCACATCCTCTCAGTGAAATTTGTCAGATAGTGTCAGATAGATATGGTAGAACGCTTTGTACCATATCACGCTCAGCAAAATCACGGAAAAGTGACAGCAGAAATCTAAGAAGATAACTGATTTCTGTGACTAAGGCAGAATTATATTGGCATTGTATGTAGCAGATCTTTGAAAACACCGTTCATAACGATCTCCAGTTACAGAGATGCCACAGTCTCCATAAGCAAGATACTTCAGTATCTTATCCTTACCATAACAGTTTTTCTTTTCTAATTCTTAAAATAAATCAGTTTTCCCAATGCAGATTTCCCATTGCCTCTTCTATTTTACACCCAACCTTTGGTGAACAGATTATTCTACTTTTTGTCAGAGAAGCCTTTCAGTATTTGAAAATTACCAGGTTTTTTCTCCACCTTTTTTTTCCTTCAGACAAATTATTTTCTAGACAATGGCAGTTTAGGTATGCTCCTCTAGACCCTCTGCAACAGCCTAGATTCCTCTTAATGCGTCATAACCCAAACTACACTGTCTCCCAGCAGAGGTCTCCCAGTTGCTAAACTGGTAACAGATTATTTCATATCAGACACTCTTTCTTCTACATATCTCAGTATGATTGCTTTTTTAGACAACAGCATGAAGTTGTTGATGAATAAGCTTGTGATTCACTATAGTCAGATCCTTCTCCCCCAAACTGTTATGTAACCGTATCTTTCACATCCTGTGGAAGTATAAAACCTGGTACTTTGTCCTCATTGAAATGCATCTTAATTTTTTTCAGTTCACTTCTTTAGTTTAACAAAATAATTCTGAATTGCAACCTTTTCTTCAAATTGTACACACCATCCCTCCTAGCTTTGTCTCATCTCTGATTACAGTAAACCCATTATTTATTCTATCATAAGTCATTAACAAAAACATTGAAAAAAATCTGGACTTGGGACAAACCTTATGGAATCTCACTCCATAGCTACTTTCTGCACTTTAATTTTTGTAAGTAGCGGGTATGATTTCTTACCTAGTTTTGCACCTTAGGCTTTATTTAGGCCACATTTCTCTTGGCTGCCTACAAGAATCTCCCATTGCAAAAAGCTATACTAAATTAAGAGCTATGATGCTCACTTCTTCTGTTATTCCGTCACCAGAGGAATTTAGGTTGGTTTGACATTGTTTGTTCTGTATGCATCCACAATAATTGCTTATCACCTGAGTTTTCTGCTGAGTGCTTCTAGAAAGCTTGATGGTTTATTCTACCACTTTGCACAGGTTATATAAAGCCGACCGATCTACAATTTCCCTGCTGCTTCTCTCTCTCTCCCACCCCCTTTTCAAAGATAGTCATATTTGTCCCTTCCTGGTAGCCTGAAAAATTGCGTGTCATCTGCAATTTCAAAATAATCATCTGTAATCTCCAACATTGCTCCAATGAGTTGAGTCCTCAAGTATGGTGTTCATCACAGCTAAACAACCTGAGATTGTTTCCACTACATAAGTGCTCCCAACTCTTCTCCTTCCCTAGTCCCACCCTGAGGTCCCCTCCCACTGTCCAGTTCTCACTGGTACTAACTATTTTATCTGATCTATTTAAGTAAAGAAGGCATTTCAACCTGCTAAGCATCTTCTGCATCTCTTATCCAACCACAGTGACTTAAATGACCACAGAGTGTATCTCCTTCTGTGTACATGCAGCACCACTGTACTCACAGAAACTTGGGACAGAACCATTCCGATACCACAAATCAGTCCCATCTTGTCACCCTCACATCCCACTCACATACATGATGGTGGGTCTTCTTACCACCAGAGGAGGGCTGAGGACCTTGGAGGGACAGCCCATACTTTGTGTCAATTCCATAGACCGTTGGACAGCAAAGCTGGAAAATCCTCTGTGGAGTATGAAACCGGCAGCGATAACCGGCGTGTTCACAGACCAGTTCATGAGGTCCCCCGACTCACACCTTCTCAGAAATGAGAAGACAACCCTGGTAAATGTTTATTTTGAGTGTGCTAGGCTGCAGTCCACTTTTGGCTCCTTCGAATCCTCCTGTTGGCTGCTCCTCCTCCCTCACTTTTTTAAATGGATTTTTTCCCTTTCCTGGGCCTCACCAATAACGAGGATCTTCTCACTAGCCTCTTCCTGGTCCTAGCCAATTTGGCCACCACAGCACCTTCCATTCCCTCATCTTGCCACCTCTCCAGGCAGAGCACCACTGGGCAGTGTTCTTAGCTCCCTGCACTCTGCTCCGTGTCCCCTTCATTTCCCTACTTCAACATTTTTTTATGCTTCGGTCCTCATTCCCTCTTTTTTCATTTACTCTCCCCTAGTTTCCTTCCCCCTTTTTTTTTTCCAGGCATATCCCCCTTCTCCTATTGGGGATAGGAGAAAGTCTGAGGAAGATGTGAAAGAAAGAGGTTTTAGCTTTGCTAGGAAAAGGTTAACAACCACCCCTAAAGGTGAAAGAAGAACAGAAACCATTGTCAGTTTAGGTGCTTAGAGAAGTAACAGCCTAGTTAGCCTCTTGCAATTTCTGYCCTTGCCTACTGGAAGCTCAGCAAACACCTCGTGGAGCTTCACTGCCAGTAGAAACACACTGTGTCAGAGCTCAGGTGAGGACAGTCATTTCCAACCTTGGCTTTCAGTGCTTAGAGGGTTTGTGTGGGAACAGATAGAGCTAACAACTTCTAATCCTTCAGGAGTGGTGTCTTTTCATTATTACTGAAGAATTACAATCTAGTCTCAAGTGCATTGCCTAATACCTTCTTAATAACTTCCAAAGTGTGAACACGCTGTAAATAAGGGACAACCTGCTGCTTTTCTTGGAAGGCCAGACCCAAGATGAGAAGAGACTTCTTCCTCCCTCTGTCTGTGCTGCTCCAATTCTACTGGTCTGACCTTATGGATCTACTATCAGCAGTATATATATATTCCCTCTGTTTTTCCATATTCAAAGTAATTTAGTACTTACATATGTTAATCCCTAAAGGAATTAGTGATGGCTAGAATAAGGATAGCATAAACACATTATTGGAAATGCAAGGTTTTATACAGATATTCCTAAAAATTTACCATGAACATCTTCAAAAGAAAAATATTCCAAAGCAATTCTATCTTCCTCAACACACCCAGGATGCCAACTAAATAAACCTCTACTCAATGGGAGAGCTCAGGAAAAATACATGCACCTGTGTGGGACGAAAGCCTTTTACGTTAAAATTCTTGTCTTCTGCAGAAGTCACAGAGACACACTTACCCTTCTTCCTGAGCAGCCAAGGAATTCTGAGACAGTTTGGACAGGTTCTTAGCATATTCCTCCTCAATCTTTATCCTACACTCACACACACACACACACAGAGAAAATAAGAAGACAGCAGTAAGTAAGCTTTAAGGCAGAAACCCACACACATAATTTAAAGAAATTCTCTGCATTTTAACAGATCTTGCCACAGGAATTTTCCTTTCAGTCTCCAGGGCTTGGCAGCCCCAGTTTCAGGATCCATCTCTCCCCTCCATATGCTAAAAATGCAATGGCAAGAGAAGGGATATATGCAGGACAGCATGTGCAATAAAATTAGAAGAAAAAATCTACAGTTCTGGAGAGCAAATAACAAGGACAAAGTGTTTCTACTGTGCAACATGGACTGTCTTCAAAACTGGGCTCACTTGAGAAGCATGTGTTTCAGACTGCTGCTAAACGTGAGGTTGCACATCCTTGAAGCAAAGATGAAGGAATGCAGTGATACAGAAGAAACCCAAGTAAGGTTTGGGGTGCTGGACTGCACCTTTCCTAGGGACACTGAATGCTTTCTGCTCCCTGTTACAGACAAGAAAGCTGGTGAAGATGTGACAGGGGCTTCTATCACCAACAGCCCCTGCCCTTCACCCATCCCACCCACTGCCCCTGGTGCAGCCCCTGCCCTTCACCCATCCCACCCACTGCCCTGTCCTTGTTCTCCATTCACTCAGCAGCACCACACCAGGAACAGGATCTGAGCTTGCCAGCGGCGAGGGTGCAGAAGAGGGAAGCTGTTGGCACACAACCACTATGGGAATGGCCGCAGAGAGAAGAACAAGTGTAGCTGTTGAGTGAGGGGTCAAGTGTAAATGCTGATTGCACAGCAGGGAGGAAAGGAGCAGCTGCTGGTTCAGAGGTGATGTGCATCATGCGTGAAATTCACCTCCGGCTCCCCTGAGTTCTCCTCCTAGTGAAACATTTGCAAAGTATACATGATCCCAACTAGGGCAAACAACTGGCTATTCGCTGGTTTTCAAACCAGCTTGCTCAATAGAGCATCTCCAAGAGAGAGCTGAGTGGCACCCAGGTGGAGCAACTCCTGATTCTGTGCTAACTATGCACAACAGGGGAAAAAACTGATTTGAAATCCATCTCCTTCCAGTGAGAAGACAGAAGGTGGGATATATTTGGCACGCCCATTTGCAATAGCTAGTTGAGCAAGCACATTCGAGACAAAGAGGTCCCTTGAGCCAGCTAAGAGGGGTCTGATATTCTGGGCTGCTGAAAATATGATCTGGATGTCACTCTGTGGGATGCAGCTGGCTGGGGCCCAAGGTGATACCCACCTCGGTACAGCACAGTACAACTACAGACTTCACCCAGCATGTGGGGGTCCTCTTCTTCCCCATCCCGTGAGAACAAAATCAGCCAGCTCCCCACGCCTGCTGTAGCAAGACCAACAAATACAGTTGTCCAGCACCAAAGGCTACACTGTGGTTAGGACCTCACTATGAAAAGGGCTTTATCCAGGCACATTTCATCTGACCTACTTTAAATACCTACTTCAGGATGAGACTAATCTTGTCTTAAAAGTGACAATTTCTATGGACTGGAAAGGGAGCATAGGTCAACTATAATGAAGATGCAAATGTCTAAATGTAGCTGAGATAAATACCTAAGTGTCCAGCCCAAAGCCAGGGCTCACTGCTTTTGCCTCAGTTACCAGGAGTTCCCAACCAAAGCTCTAGTCTACATCCTTCACCATGCAACTTTGTTCCTGCTGGATTTTTGCTTCAGGGTGCCTTTGAGTGATTTACTTGTGGATGGTAGGCATGCAAAGGTGCTAGCTGGTCTGCTGACTGTTCTGAGCTGCCCATACAAACAGACCCACACAGAATCTGTGTCTCGGTCCTTCATCTCATGAACAGAGGAATAACTGTCTTCCATCATAAAGATTTGCTGTGAAAATAATGAATTGAAAACCCTGTGAAGTTCTTCCTTGATACTGCTGTAGTTGGGGAAGTATTGAACACAACAAGACAAAAGGAAGACTCATGATTTTCACAATCACACATAAGACACACTATGTCTGCTGCCATCAGTGCCTGTCCTAAGCATGGCACCCTAAATGCAAAGACACTGGCTTCGATGGAAGCGGTCCTCACCGGTCCCACTTTGGCCCAGGCTCTGGGATTTCAAGTGTTACTTGTACTGCAGGTGTATGGCACTACTAGTAGAGCAGAATGCCTTGGCAAGGAGGAAGAACAAGAAAAAATAACACTGAAAAGGTGAATTGCTTATTGCTTAAGAGCCCCAATTATAAGACATAAATTGTTCCACCCCAGCCTGGCGTCCTGTCAACATCGGTGGCCAAAACACCTTGAACACCTCAAAAGAGGCTAAAAACAAGATGAAGATATATCTCAGAGAGAAAAAAAATCTGCCTCCTGGTCCTGGCTGATACAAACACCCTGCAAACTCTGGATTGTGGCGACTGTGAAACACCAACACACCAGTACACAGGGACTCCTGAGCTTTGTAAGCCTACCTCCAGAAATCCCCACGGCTGTTTCACAGTTACTCCAGCTTCACACCAAAAAAAACCCAAGTTTCCTGTTTCCACTAACTTGTTTGAAAACTTTCAGAATTTCACTCCCTATGTAGTCAGAAGCATTACAGATGATAAGTGCATTTTGACCCATACTGTCTTGACTTTATCAGTTCTAGTTGCTCTTTAGACGTTTATTCCCTGCTCTCTTATGCTTTTTTTTTTTAAATAAAGTACTTTCTGTGCCTACACTCAAATAGTTTCAGTCACGCCATGTTATAATGGATGAAGAAAAACTAGAGAGCTACAAAGGGAAGCAAAGATGATCTGATGTGACTACCATGCAAGAAGAAACTAAATTGATTAAGATAACATGTGGAACATAAAGAAAAGGTGCTAGAGGATATCTGACAGACATCTACACAACTGTCACTGTGTGAAGACAGTGACTATGAGTCTTTTTACACTATTTCTCCAGATTAGGAGGCAACAATGAAATTATCAGACAACAGAAGCATAATTACTTTTCCTGTAGTGCATAAATTGCAGAAGTCTGCTACAAATTGTTGCAGTCGTGAAAAATATAAAAAGACTCAAAAGGATTAGACAAACAGTGGAAGATGTTTACAAGTATCTGCTGAACATGGCAGACCTAAGGCGAACTCTGGCTCTGGAAGTCCCCAAACTTCTGGTTATTGGAAGCTGGGAGGACAGAGACTCTCATGGTCTTTTCCTCTTACACACTCAGCACTGCCATGGTCTGATTAAAGTCAGTGGGCTAGACAGACCTTCATCAGCCTCACTATAGCCATTCTCTTGCTTGTGTTTCTTTTCATGTAGCTAAATAATCTGCTATTTATATTAAATTTTCGAAGCATAGCCTAACTCAGTTAAAAAGTGAGTGGCCAAAAGCCTAAGACAATGTTTCTTTGCTAATAAAAACACCACTTCTTACACTTGGAAAGACTGATGCTATTCAGGGCAATCTGCAATTTTCTTGGCTGTTTTGGAGTGCTTACTTGAATGCAAATGCTAGACCATATTTTCACTTTTGACTTAAAGTAATTCTTTCCTTCCTTCACACCCACTTCCTTGATCTTTCAGTTCAGCCAATTTACTAATTATTTTCCTCTCTTTCTTGAGGTCTGCCTTATTAAAATTCAAAGTCTGTGTTATAAACCTACCTTTGTCAACAAGAACTGAATGAACACATAATTGGTCAGTCTAAGATTGCTGTTTGCAAGGGGCTCCTCTAAAAGCATCTAATTGATAAACTAAGTTTCAGTTAGTTTTTGGTTATTTGATGAAGAAATCTGGTTATCGTGCTCATTCCAGATTCCTATTTAAAGTCATTTTTATTAGCTGTCTGAACCTCACCTGCAGAAGGCTGGTTGTACAGATGGAGAGATTTTTTCTGGACATGAAAACTCCTAGTTAAACACGGTCTTGTATTCCCCGAGCCACCTGATGGTTTTCAAGAAAATCTTATCAGTACTTCTTCCCTTTTAGCTGGGAATGTAAAGGTTTCCCTGATGGCCTGAGCTCTCATTTCTGTGAGTAACCTCTCCAGCTCACCACCGTCCTCCTCCTTTTCTACACAGAGCAATCATGAACTATTTGTTCCAAACAAAAGAAAAATATATTCATCTTTTTATAAGCCCCATCTAGATCCTCTTCACATTCAGTTCCAAACCTTGTTTCCAGCACACAGTTAATCTTTTCTGTCTTTTCTTCTATAACATGCCTACTTCTTCCTCTACTGAGGACACAAACATGCCTCTTCCCAGGGTCAGAGCTGCTCCCTCCTTGCTCTCTCTCATTTCATGCCAACTTTCCCTCCCTCTTGAATGCTGCTTTCTTTTGCTTCTGCCAAATTTCATTATATATTACTTCCTTTGGAGCAGCTTTCCTCCTCTTTTACCTGGCCATAGCTATCACAATTCTGCGTGCCTTCTCCTCATCTTCTAGCTTAGCAAGACTATTTCTCAACTGTATTCTTCCTTTGCCAGATGGTCCTTTCTTCTACCTGCATCCTCTGGTCTCACCTTTTTATGGACCATAGAGGCAACTGTCTCTTGGACTGTCTTACGTCAAAGGCATTAGGAACCACACATGGATGCTGGGCACTCTGTATCAGACCAATTTTATTGCCTGTGCTATACTTTGCATTTCTCCACTGCTGCCATATCCCTAATACTAAAAAAAAGACGAGAGGGAGAAAGAAAACAAACCACAAATGAAAGCAACTATCTGCAAGTTCTGCCCGATCAAACCGCCCCCAAAATGCCAACACTGGTGCCTGTTTGTTGTCCCGTTCATTGCTTCCACCACTATTGATTTACATCAGCACATCCACGCTGTGCCTGCAGCAGTGGAGCACGAAGGCAATACCAACCCAGAAGCAAGCACCAACATAGAGGCAATAACAGAGGACAGCAGCTCCTTCAACTGGTGCAATTGCCTCCAGGAGAGAACATCCATAAGCATGCTCTGCCTTCCTCCTGGGAGTGAACGCTACTTGTTCCCTACGGGCTGTCCTCAAGCTTTGAGAGTCTTCCTCAAGATGATTTACACTGGCTTGGACACATGACAAGCGATTTCAAATAATAACTGACGTTACTTAAGAGTAATGGTGTCACATCATCTCCTGTACATGGCTGAACTGAGCATCTATCAACTGCTTGTTTGGTGGCCAGTGCACTTCCCATGTCAGCAGGGCAGCAGACCATTAATAGCAYTCTGGCATTTTCTGGTAGCGACATCTGCCTTTATGACTTGGGGTTCACTCTAAATATCTGCATGTGTAAATATCTGCATGTGTAATTCAGCTCCATAACCAGCTTAAGTCCCAAGTGATGTCTTTTTAGATCTTCCCCTAGGAAACTGTGCCTATGTCAACAAATTGACTCTCTATTTTTCAGACAAAATACTTCCTTTTTAAATATCACCTCTACTCTGTTTTTCCCATGTCCATGTCTTTTCCTTGAATCTGCAGCATAAAACCTTCTTGGTTCCCTCTATCTAAACAGACAGCCTGTGTGCAATACAACTGAGACAGGCAGAGCAGGAGAGATGAATGAGAGCTGGGAAAGACTGGAGAATGTGGATGGACATTAAAGAAAAATTAAATGTTCTTTACAAATTGGTAGCACATCTTTTACGCAGTTTATGCTACGTCATTAATGTACCGAAGGAATATCTAAATCAGGAAAAAAAAATATTGCCATAAATAGCTAATTTGATAGCAAAGTGCTAATTACCTTTCTCGAACGAACTCTGCCATCTCTTTCTGCATTTGTTTCCCTTTAAGTTGCTTTTGAAGAAGAATTTCAAATCCCGACACTGTATTGTTCCCTTGTGAATCCTTCTTATCAGCCTGGAAGGAAAAAGGAAGTTCAAGAAAAAGATATGGGGATCAAAACCACAGACACACAGTTCCCAGCAGCAACTGCCCAAGCAGTCCGAGCAACAGGTAGCAATGGTATCCGAAGAGCCCTCTTCTGATAACAGCTGGTGGTCGTAGCACCTCAGCCCCTCTCAGAGGAATAATCCAACACTTTCTCTTTCCCCCTCCTCTTATTCCATTTTTTTTATTAAGAGGAAAAAAAAGAAAAAAAAAAAAAAGAAGTTTTACAGTTATCTTTAGCTAGCATAAGACTATGTTGGGGCCAAAGCAACAGTCTTGCCTTCCCTTCTGCCCATGGCCTTTCCGGCCCTGGGCTGGCTCTGGCAAGCGTGAGCCCTGACGGCTGAGCCCCGCAAGGAAAAGAAGGGATCCTGGAGGCAGCACAAGGCAACTGCTCGGGGAGAGGGGAAGACAGTGCTGCTCTTTCCAGGGGTAATGCAGTCCTAGATGACCTTTAACAGAATGTAAAGTTCAACCCTGATTTGCACTCAGAAAAATACAGCTAGTCTGCACAGATCTGCTGTAAAGCAGAGTAAAACAGCAAATTGTTCAATAGATTACCGCCACACATCCCGTCTTTCACTGTTTGTTTCCTACACAGTCCTTTTCACCCCTTGCTCCACTGAATTCAGGGTTGCTACAAAGACAAACACAGTCTTCTCTCAGCTGTCCCTTTTCTCTCTCTCTTCTCTCTGCTTTCCCTGATTTCAGAATTTAATTTCCCACTCTCTTCCAACAAACAGGCCTAGAGAACACTTCCCTAAGGACTACAGGTTTTGCTCCAATACCCTGGGTACTGCACATTTCCATAGAGAAAAATGCAACAGTAATCAAAGCAGGAGACTTGCAGGATGCCATGCCAGGCACCAGGCAGCTGGGCGCTACCAGCCTGAGACAACGGAAGGAGTGGAGTTGATCGAGGAAGGAGGCAAGTCACGTGCAGACCATGGATTACAAAGCTGAACAAGAGAAAGTCCTGGGAGCAGAACTATGGGAGGATAAAAGTTTGCAGAAGAAAGGCAGCTTTAGGTGGAGTTACACTGAGAGCAAGATGTGACCAAACCCAAGGAGCCAAGCAATGGCCGAGCCTAAACGGAAAGAACCAAGTAGGGCAGTGAATTCTGCAGGACACGTGCAAAAAATAAGCCTATTTCCGATTTATTGCTCATTGGGACCAGAAGACTGGAAGAAACCGAAGACACTTTGATGGTTTGGTAACGTGACCATTTGCAAGTATGTCAGTGTATTTTAGCAAGTTGCTGCCATTAGTCCTCACACCAATGCTGAGCATGCACGAAGGGAAGTGCTGCTGTGCCTCGAACAGCTACATTTTTTTGTAAGTGAAACTCCTTTTTTAAAAATGGAAATGCTTCAATAACTGATAACTGAAAACATATGTGAAATTCATAAAATCTTCATCTTTGAGGTAGTATTCCCCCCGCACCCCCAAAAATATCCTCCCCATTTCCTGACCAAAACCATCTCCTGACACCTGACTTTGCCCTTCTGGACACTCTTCTGATAATCGCCCACATCTGACACCGGTTAGATGGTTTCTACCTGATCTTCACTGGCATTCTCAGTCTCCCTGGTGCTGCCCTAATGCACTGTATTTCAGCCCAAATTCTCCTTTACTTTGTACCACAAATCAAGCTGTTTGTTCCACTTTTTTTGGAAGTTCAGGAGCTGCAATATGGCATGTGGCTGGCTGCCTACTTACCCAGAAATAATCACAGTAGCTCCACTCCGAAGGTTTCAGCAACTGCTGCTCTGGCATTATGTCAGGGTGGGGGAAAGTCACACAGTTTATCTGTTAAAAAAAAAAAAAAAAAAAAAAAAAAAAAAAAAAAAAAAAAGGCAAAAGGTAGTTAAAAGGTAATGAAATTTAGCTGTTGATGAGAAATATACAAATGAAAGGTTATATACACATGCTTCCAATAAGAAAATCCACAGCAAATGCATGTCAGTGAAGAAAAATTGGTTGTTGCATGGAAACAGCAGCTAAGTATCCCCAGAAAGCTCCTCTGAGCAAGCAAGAGTGTCGGCTCAGGGGAAAATAAACTATCCATTTCACATGAGGAAAACCTGCTTGATTTGGAAAGTGCCATACAGGGAGTTCTCCTAGACCCCTAACAAACTGTGGTAAAAATCCTTACGTGAAACACCCTMAGCATGCTCTGAACACAAGAAATACCATGAGCAGCAGAGAGCACTGAAGGCACGATTGGTGCATTTCATCAGAAAATCTTGGCTATGTTAGTCTCTTACAGGATTACAAAAAAAGGTGTTACTTTTTCAGTGCGCAGCCTTCCATCTATCCCAGAGACCTCTTCAGATGAAAGTGATGCTCCCTGCAGAAAGGAACAGGGGCTCTCTAGAGTCAGCTAGCCTTCAGCACGCAAAAACCACACCAATTTGTGAGACAGTCATTAAACAAAGGCATAAAAAAGTACAAGTGCTCATTAAGTTATCACAGTAGAAAATGTAGCCTGATAAAAGCACAGTGGAAGCGAAGAGTGTGACAGCTACTGCAGAATGGGCTGCAGAATAACTCTGGACGCAGTTAAGCCCTTAAGGGGAAGCATCAGCAAGAGTCAGAGCTCACTGCCAGTACGTAACACTCACGTAAAATTTCTGCTGAGCAGGCACACTAAAAGCAGTCCCTCTTATCACACCCGCAGGTTCACTGGACACTAAGAGTACTTGTGTATTAATCAAGGAACTAGCAGAAATTGGGGATGGAAGACTCACAAATGTAACTGTATGAGTTCAGGGGTCTTTTTGGATCAGTTAACATTCACAGGAAAGCCAAAAACAAAGCTCTGGGCAGAGTTAGCACAGCTGCATGGGCAGACCTAAAGGTAGTGCTTACATGCAGTGAATCTGCCTTTGGGCTATTCAGAAAGGATCAAAAAGGACATGACAACACGCTGCAAAGTGCTGACAGAGTGTAAACCCACCATGCTAGAGCAATGCAGACAAAGCCTTTAGCTGATACAACACTGTTCCTACAAACCCACATTGGCTCTGCTGTTGTCTGCCCATGCCGAAGTTTCAGTGGCTGTCCTGTATGTAATGCAAGAGCTTGCTCCACTCCCCTTCTCCACAAAAATCACTCTGTCCAGAGCTTGCCAAGTCCATTTCAAAGCAGGCTGAGGACCCTGTACCTACGGTGTCTTTGGCTGTCACCTCAGCTAGATCCTAAACCATGCATCTTCCCTTCCAGCTTCCTCCCAGCTCCCATCAGGCTTCAATCTGATCTGCAGGAGGTCGGAGACCAGGGCTCACTTCACCATCACTTTGCAGGCAGCAGCTGTGCACTGGTGAGCCTGCATCTCCAGCCAGAGCCAGCCTCCACTGACCACACGGTCCCAACAACAGACAACAGGAGCTGCTGAAAACACCTCCCCGTTCCTTCACGCTCCCCATCAGAAGTGCCACACATCGGAAGTTACAGAACATCAGCTCAGTCAGTCCAGAGCGGGATGGCCATGCAACAGAGGTGCCGGTGCTCACCCTTGCCCGGGCACCCCGCACCCCTGCGGCATCAGGGGACATGCCAGGGAACGTGCCAGTGTAGTCACACTCAGCTGGGCTTGCCTGTGCTGCAGCAATGGGCCCATGTTATACCAGGCTGACCTCTGTCACCACCACAGCCTCCAGCATGAAGCCCCTCCATGAGGGACATTCCACTGAGGACACCTTCTGCCTCTGCTGAAGTTTTCCTCTCCTGCCTCTTCCCTGTCAGCTATCTCAGGACAGCACCGCAAGCCCATCTTGCCCTGTTTTTTTGGTTAGGTAGGTTGGGTTACCTTGCCTTCCCCATTCAGGGATCACCAGATCTAAAAGCCTGAGAGCAGATCCCATCATCTTCTGGAAGCAGCCCAGACACAGGAGAGGAGCTGGCACCTCTCGTCCAGGTGCAGCCAGCACAAGCAAGGGTGTGCAGAGCTGCTCACAGACACTGCAAAGCTCCAGCGTGAGGGGCTGCCACTGTGCACTGGCTCAACACCCTGTTAGGAGACTCCTCTCAACTCCCTGCCAGGAAGCTTCACAACTGATCAGCTCAAATGTCTTAAAAATACTGGCTAGAAACCTTAAGCCAAATTGGTAATTTCAGACAATGCTGGTCTGGACCAGCACACAAGGGCAGACAGACAAAAGGCTCCACTTCGCTTCACAGACCACCAAATCCCATGCCACTGCTGATCATGGGCTGTGCTGGTACATGCCTCTATGCTGTCACAGCCACACGCTATTTCTCAAATAACACAATATATTGTAGCTTCACCTTAAAAAAACAAGATGGCCTCAGAACCCGCGCACAATTGCTCTGCCACATTATCATAGCAGGCCAACTGCTTCCTGTGAGTGAGCAACGCTGCAGCTCATCCTCCTAGAGCAGGAGAGATATGGGAGACAAAGTATTGTCAGCAATGACAATGTTATAGGTAACCATGTAAAGGCATGCAGTGTCAAGACAGGTTTAAACAACGTGCAGCATCAAAGCCAGGAATCGTCAAAGCCACATTTCACACTCACCAAACAAAAATTTGGGTGACAGCCACAGGTCACTTGGATGCCAGCCCTTCCATCCCCTCCAGACCCTCCAGCCGCTACAGCATCTCCAACCCCCCCAGCAACTCCAATCCCTCCAACATCTCCATCTCCTGAAGCCCCTCCAGCCTCTACAGCCCTTCCAGCACCCCCAGCCTGGCAGCCTGCACAAAACACCACCCTGTGCATAGCTATTGTGTATGCTTACACAACACACCTCATGAGCATCCAGGTCAAGGTGCTGCCTCTTGAGAGCAGACTGCCAAGCTACAGGAACTCGGGATTCAGCTCAAATTAAAAATCGTTAGCAGCAGAAGGCAAAAGAGTAAAGAGACTGCATGGAAGTTTTAGGGACGCTGGAAATGATTCACATCTCCACATCAGGAGCACGAATACTGCAGTGGTAAAAGGAGAAGTTATTCTGGTTTGCACCTATCTTCTTACTGGTGGTCTTGCAGAGAATGGCGAGGAGGTCCCCTGTGGAAACACACTGCTCACTGGAGTTTTGTGTTGCCCAAGACGACTTATTTCAACTGAAAAAGGACCAAATGCTTCCCATGAAGACAGCAGTGTTTTCAAGGCAGATTTCTAAGGACCAACATTGTCACAATGAATAATGGGAAGGGGGGGGAAATAGGCACCTCCTAAGTGTACTTTGCAGCCTTTACCAGAAGACTGGGCATCATCGCACTGCGCACCAGGACATGGAGGTGATGTGCAATAGGGAGCACGTACAGCGGCACACGAGTTGTTCCCTGCAGCTTAAAAATCTGCAAAGGGAAATTACAAGGGAAATTCATATTCCCTGCTAAAATCGGCACCTGTTTCACAAAAACTAAATCTGTGTCGGCTGGAAGCTGCTTATTAACTTTAAGACTCTCCATTACATCACTAATGTCCTGAAGAAATAAACACAGAGTCACTGGAAATGCCCACGCTCAGACTGGTGAAGGTGTCCCACTGCGATGGACCAAATGCACCGCACCACGTCCATGCACGCAGCAGGAAGAGGAACAGTGAGTACACGTCAACAGGTAATGAGAGTAGAGTTAACTCACAGATTTCTCAAAGAGTATCTTCAGACTCAAAGTTCTATGAATAAATCAAACATTCTTCACTTCTCAGAAGCTTATACTTAATTGTCTAGAAACGATGGTGAATTGTCTGGAAAAAGTCATGAGGCCATTTGGGTCTAGGATGACACTTAAAAGGAAATTGGGTGTCAGAATTAAAAGAAAAAATGCAGAAGCTTTTGCAATCTTAACAAAAAAAAGAAAAAAAAAAGAAAGTATTATTTGTGTGGTAAACAGAACTTACAGTTTTCTACACAAAGTCCCGGAGGGGGCATGAAAATTTTCAAAACTCTAGAAATATTACTAAGAATTATATATGACTGCATAGGAAATCCTATGACTCTTTCTTTCCTTTCATCACCACAGATTTCTTATACTTAAACAAGAGCTCTTCGATCTGTATTTCTGAACATTTCTAAAACCTCTCAGGGTTTCCCAGCAGGGAGGGGAACACCGGGCTGGCACTGAGCAGGACATGGCCACATGCCAGCAGTGGAGTTGACCACATCTCCTTCCCCCAACAATCGTCCCTCTGAAATGCTCCTTTTCTTGTTTCTAAAATCAAAGATAGCTGAGAAAAAGCACTCTGGTTCACCAGCTTAGTCGCTCTGATGAGCTTTTTGACTGATGCTGAAGAGAGCCAAAGCATCTCACGATGATGTCCTGATGTTTAACAGCATTAAATGGCTCTATCAGTCACACAGACAGTGATGCCCTCTCCCCACACAAGGGACTGCTGCTCTCACTAACTGCATCCTTGACAGCAAGTCAGGCTACGTGCAAGGTCCAAATTCAAACAACAGGACAGACCATCAAATTCAAACAGGATAGACTATCGCAGTGCTAATCTCTTTCAACAATGCTGACTAGCCAACAAGGCCTGAACAAAAGTGTGCAGAAGCTATTAGAGGTGTAATTGCCACTAAGAAACAAAACAAATTAAAACACATCTCAGCTAATGATGGAGTCACAGAACTTTAAGAGAAAACAAGGCATTATGACCCACATTACATTCACTCAGGCTCTATTGGGACAGCTGAGGTGATAATCAACCTCATCATGATACTACGTCCTCATCCAGTCTCTTCACTAATAAAAATAATGGCTGTTGTCAGCTTGCAACAAAGCAAAATTAATGACAAGACACCAGCAAGGCATACTCCAAGTATAAGCTAAGCAAACATGCCAGAGGACAGCTGCCTGTCCTTCCAGCTGCCACTGGACACAAGTGGCACCATAAAACCTGTGTGAGAGCACCACTGGATTGCCAAGGCTAGAAGAAAGTACACAGTCAGAAAAGACATGGTGTAGAAAATATGGTGAAAACGAAGCTCAGGGTCGGTGGGGGGAGAAAAGCAGACAAGCAACACAAATTGATGCATTTCTCTTGACAAGCCTGCTGTGTACCAAACTCAATAAACAGACTAAAATACATTTGCCTTTACACTGATCATGAGCAAAAGCTATTATACTCTCAGCAGCTAAATATTCCAGCTCGTATTTCACATGAGTACATCGGCAGTGATGGCAAAATGAGCTGTTTACGTTGTAGGTGACTCTTGATTATGTCTGAGATGTGAAAGGGTGACAGAAGAAGAAAAGTCACAGGGAGGCAGGTGAGCGCACAGGATTTGCACAGGAGCAAGAAACTTTGTTGGGTTGGACATGCACATTCATTTCATGGATTTCAAAGTCCTCTGGAGGCTTTGAAGTTGCTACCAGCACTCACCAGTGAGACATTGCCAAGCAATATGAATAAAACAAGAATAATTTGATCAAGGCTTAGATAATCAACTACATGTTTATTACATAAGACACTATATAAATAAATGAGCAGACAGTGGGTGAGCTTACTGTGCCATGCTGAAGTGACTAAAGCAGGGCAACATTCTTGCTCATTTCTACAACTTAAAAATACAGATTATTCTGCCTGATTTCTACACATTCATAGCACCTTAAACACAGCACAGCTGTGCCAGATTGCCTAACTCCAGTATCTGCTTTACAATTTCAGCTGAGACCCGAAAAGTACTCCACTAGATGTAATGAGTTGACCTGCCAAATGGGACCCTTTGGGCAAAACAGCCAAATGCAAAGGCTGGAGGAGATCTCAGAAGAGCTTAGGCACAGACAAAGGCTTGGGCAGTTTTAGCTCTACCCAGACAGGGAAGCCCCAGAATGCCTAGACTGTTGTCGTGATTTAATCCCAGTCAGCAACTAAGCAGCTGCTGGCTCACCCTCCCCCGCCACCCCGGTAGGATGGGGGAGAGAATCGCAAGACCAAAAGTAAGAAAACACATGGGTTGAGATAAGAACAGTTTAATACTTGAAATAAAATATAATAATAATAATAATAATTATTATTGTAATGAAAAGTAACACAATGAGAGAGAGAGACAGAGAGGTACAAAACCCAGGGAAAAAAACAAGTGATGCAACTGCTCACCACCTGCCAACCGACACCCAGCCAGTCCCCAAGCAGCGAATCACTGCCCACCAGCCAACTCCCCACAGTTTATATACCGAGCATGACATCATATGGTATGGAATACCCCTTTGGCCAGTTTGGGTCAGCTGTCCTGGCTGTGCCCCCTCCTAGCTTCTTGTGCACCTGGCAGAGCATGGGAAACTGAAAAGTCCTTGACTAGTGTAAACACTACTTAGCAACAATTAAAACATCAGTGTGTTATCAACATTCTTCTCATACTAAATCCAAAACACAGCTCTGTACCAGTTCATAGGAAAATTAACTCTAACCCAGCCGAAACCAGGACAACTGTGTCTAGGTAGCTTCAACATGTGGTTTTAGCGTTAGCAGGGTAATGCTGCAGCTATGGTACAACAGAAGGGGAGAACAGACAACTGAAGTCCTGATCCTTAACAAAGTCAATTGACGCACTTCCTATTTCAAACGGAAGATTCTGCCAAAAGTGTTGAGGAGCCCTCTTTATTTGGTCTATCTGTAAAAAGGTTCAGAGATGATTTGGTCAGTGCCTGTCAAAGCAGGGGATTTCTGACAGTTTCTGCCATGCAGTTAGCCCCAGGGCAGAAGGCAGAAAGGTGCTGAATATGCAGCCTCATACTGTGTTGATCACACTGTGTCAGACGCAGAGCACAGCAGTAAAAAATACCAAGTTACTGCATGTAGGCTGCCCCTCTTCCCATCTGCAGCATGTGTTCATTTGTGTGTCCAACATACGCAATACAAATACCAGCATTTTCCAAGTCATGCCGTATCTTGAGAAGGCACTAGAGCATTCTTCAGAAGGAAACCCACACTGAGAAATACCATATAATCAGATAGGTTTCTTGCTCTTCAAGTGAGACATAGCTCTGTCCCTGAGTTGATATACCCCTGTACCTTCACCATTTAATTCTCCCTCACCTATGGTAAAGGAGCTCCAGTTTCCACAGGTAACTCACAGCCAGAGAGACAGCTCCTCAGGAATCACACAGCAAACCATCCAGACTAAAACTCACCTAAAACACCTTGAAACTCACTGCAAAATCAACACAGACTGCAGACCACAGACCTGCACTGCTGCTTTCTAAGTGAGCATCAATAATTTGTGCAGTTTCTTAACAGCCTCTGATATAACCCAGCTGGAGTTTCCCTTCCAAAGAAAACAGACAACACCACAATATTGGTAACATTCATTTATCAAAAAGAAAACACCATACTCTTCTTCTTGTTGGGTGCATACAGACGAGAAATACTCTAGCTCCCACCTGCCTTCAGGATTTCCAGAAACCGTGCTCCTAAATGGCTATTTGGATGTAGAGGAGGCAGATGCATTCCTAGGAAGATGGGAATGAACTCCCACTCCTCTGCTGAAAGCGGTGAAACAGGGACGGCTAGGTTGGACATCACCTGATGTCCGCAGTTGCATATCACAGGATTTCAGTTTGGGGGGAGGTTTGCTGGACTGAGAGTCCCAAAGTTAATCACCAAATTCCCCTCTGCAAGAAGAGGTTCTGCCTGAGCACTGCAACAGACCAAGAAAGATCGTCTGACAGCAAGCTAAGGTTGTGCCCTGTAGCTCTGTTAACCAGAACATCCCAATGCCAGCTTGAGTGGCACTGAACAAATGTAACCTCCTAGGAGACAGGGGGAAAATTTACATTGCTTTACAGTTTACACTCTGTACGAGAATGTTGTTTTTCACAATGCTTCCTTGATGCAGGCAATGGCTTGGAACAAACAGCTATTAAAATTAGCTTGGTTTTGTCTGTCTGATGCACCCTACTTGAAAGCTTCAGACTTCTGCTGGAGAAACGCACATTCAGTGACCCTAACATAACACACACTTTCTTGCTTTGCAAATGCTACCAGATGGCACATGGGCCAGCAAATACGACAGTGAAAACCACCCCTCAGTGAACAGCCCGAGTCCTCACCCCTGTAAGCAGCGAGTATTTCAGAAACACAAGTGCTCTTGCTCTTGTGCTGTGCTGTGCCCTGCAACCCACAGCCACCACAGCCCTGGAGGCCCTGCAGCTGATTCCCCAGGACATTTGTAAATCTGCCCAAACCAACAGATTTATACTTACTTCATGACATACCACTATCTCAATACACTAATTAACAGTAACAACACATTTTTTATTCATAATGACTGATTTTGATAATCAAGAAAACCACTGAAGATATTTAATTATTTTTTTCCCAGAATATTGTACCTACATGGCAATGACTGACCTACACTGCGGTCAGAGGCACCTGTACGTGCTCCTTTCGAACCCTCATCCCTGTCACCAGAAACCCAGGGAATTGTGCCCACCATCAACAGGCTGCATGTGATAATGTAGACAACAACCTCCTCCTCATAGTAACAGTTAACAATGATGTATAACATTAAATGACTCCTTTTGTTCTCATGGATTTTATACCCTGCCAACGCTTGCAGCTGTAAGCACGCTTATTGCCTCTCCTTTATCACTGCAATTCATTTATCTGCTCATTTATCTTCTTTATTTCCTTTTAAATAAACCTTTCTATTCCCAGCCACCTTCATTAATCTATTTTTATTTACTTCCTGTTTTTAAACATCTGTCCTGTACTGAGGAGTCCAGAAATGCAAACTGTGTTCCAGATGAGGTCACCAGGCATACAAAAGGTATTAATGTTGGTAAACACGATACTGAGAACATCTTAATTGAGTCAGCTACATTTAATTACCAATATTAAAAGCAAATGTAAGATTAACTTCATACTGAAACCTAAAATCTTTGCCTATACTTCCCATCAGAAATATTCACCTGGACACTCTGGCATAGAAAAATACTTTCTGACCCCTCTTTGAGAAAAAAAAAAAGATTCTGCCCTGGCAGGGCAATGACCCATTTCCTCAGTTTGTACTTCTCTAACTTTTCAGTGCTTCTCTAAATAGAGGCGGGGGGGAGGGGGAAGGGGGGAGGGTGGTTACCAGAAGAGGAAATTTTTTCAGGACACCTGGTTCACAGCCAGCATCTCTGAGGCACGCGTGTTGCCCTTCCTCGGCCTGTCCTTACCTCCTGCTCATCCCAGAACCACCAGAATCAAAGAAAAAATGATACTGGAATTCTGCTCAGGACGGAGATTCCAAAGCCTCCCCGGGCCCCTGACTTTAGTGTTTAAATACCAAAATTACTCGCGGTGGAGGCCTTGCCCGCCCGCCTCCCCCAGCCCCACTGGCCGGGCGCCCGACAGTGCCCAGCATGGAGCCTCCGCCGCCCCCAGCGGGCACCACCGCCCCGCCCGGCCCCACCGGACTCACCGTCAGGCTGCTCTCCTTGCTCTGCCGCCGCGGCGCCGCCGGGGACCCCGGGGTCTGTGGAGACAAGGGGGACGCATCGTCACAGCCGGTCTCGGAGCCCAGCATGGTGGGCGCGGGCCGCGCGGGGCAGGTGCTAGGTGGACCCCATGGCCCGGCGGCGCGGCGCGGCGCAGCTCGGCTCGGCTCGGCTCAGTACGGCGCGCCTCCAGCGGGAGCTGGAGGCGGCACCGCCGTCCGGCAGGGCCGCCTCCCCTCGCCGCCGCCAACCCGCGCGGCCAATGGCGAAGCGGGCGGCCAACCCCACCGCCTGCTGGCCGAGCCCTCGGGGCGGCACCGGCCCGGCGCTCCGCCTCTCGCCTCTGCCGCGCCGGGCTGTGGGAGGTGGCCGGGGCCGAGCCGCGTTGCCGAGGAGGTGCGGGCGCGCCCCGGGCCCGGCGCGGTCCTGCTCCGGGCGCTCGCGCGCTGCCGGCTCGGAGGTAGCGGGAGCTGATCCGCACCGTGCGAGTCCGCCCCTGGCAGCAGTCTCTGGGCTGTGCCGTGGACTCCAGCCCCGTGTCCCCCTGCCCTGGCACCGCATCCACAGCAGCCGCGTGGAGACGAGCAGGTCCGGACGCGTGGAGTGGGGGGAGTATACCCCGGCCGGGCAGTGTTCGTGCAGCGCCGCAGAACAGCGCGCTTCCTTTGGGCTGCAACCTGAAATTCGACATCCAGCTGAAGTCACATCAGCAGCAACGTGCCCAGGACCGAAGGCGTGCAGTCTCACACGGGCCCGCTGCTGGCCTGTGGGACGCTGGCCGGCCAGGCTGTGCCTGCTGCTCCTTTTGTGGCAGTTGTGACAACCTGAACAGGCAGCATTTAGCTGCTCTCTAGGAAGCCATAAACAAGGCCTGGCCCTGCGCCAAGCACAGTACAGTACAGCTCCGTGTTGTTCTCAGTTGTAGCTTTTTCCCCCTTGACCTGTTTCCAAGAAACATGGCTGAGCTTGCCAACGTTTGTTTGCATGATGGCTGCTACCCAGCTCTAAGAAAGCATCCTGGAGAATGCCTGGAAGCTGCTCTGCAGCAGGAGACAGCCTGGGCCAAGAACAGACAAGAAGGCAGTCAAGGCAAAGCAGCTTGGGATGGCCCAAGACAGGCAAGTAGGAGAGGGACTGGCCAAAGTGTATGAGAGTTTGAGGGTGCAGAGAACAGCTTCTCGCAACCAACAGTTTATGGTCAGATGTTTTCTTTACTAAGGACTCTTCTGCGAGAGCTGCCACAGCTCCCAGGAAAAGCAGGCTCCCAAGTGGGCATGGACACAAGCTGCTCTTAGAATTAATGGCACCAGCAGCTAGTTATAGATTAAAAACTAGTTATAGGTTCAAAGCAGGAATGAAGCCAGGACTTCAATTTGGAAAAAACCTGTAATAAAGGAGCAATGGAAAAAAAAGTATCATGGAGGCTGTTGAAGTGAATGAGAAAAGTTATGAAAGGGATTTTTGTCAGTCTGATGGTTGAATGAGCTGAGCAAACCAGCACATAGCAATGGACTCACCATGTATCTCAGATGTGAATTTGACCAAAAAGGTGGCTATAAACTTGAGTCAGATTCAGCACCGTAAAAATGGAAAGTGGCAAATGTTACAAAGGGAGTTCTGGGGGAGTCAGTTAATCTGACTTGTATACCAAGCCAACTGCAAAAACATTGTGAATCAGATACCTTGAGAAATGAGATTTACTGCACAAGGATTAGCATAGCTTTTTTTAAAGGAAGTCACAGCCTGCAAGTTTATTTGGGTTCTCTGAGGGACTCACATCAGATGTGTGGACAGGGGTATCTGGTAATGCACTACATCAGTTTCTAAAAAACTTTTGACCTAGTTTAGGTGCCTACATGCTCTGCCTCCAGCCTGTGCAAACAGCTCAGAGAAGCAGCAGCATGGGACAGTTAAATGCAAGGTGTTTGATGTGGATGTGGAAGGAACAGGGAGTCCAAAGCGCTGGACTGTATCATGGCACATGCCATGAATCCACCGGTGGGCAAGCAAAACCAGAAATGCTGACTTACCTGAAACAGCACACATGAGGGCAGGGCTGAAGGCCACTACCTAGGAGGCAGTGGGCGAGAAAGTGGGTTGAGGCAAAGAGGGATAGTTGGCAGAAAACACAAAATTTAGACCAAGAAATAGGGAACATCAGAGGGATGCTGAGAGCAACAGGCAACCCAGGTCAGCATGGTAGCAGCACACAAATCAAACATGCATTTCACTGGGAGTATTTAAGTAGTTGCACTGCAGAAGAACCTACCCATTAATACAGAAATGAAACAGAGAACTCGGGTCCGGTACCACTGGGGAAAAACGCCAGTGGGCAGTTAAGTGCAACCCACCTGCTATTCAACTGTTGCTGTTTTGGTAGGGAGCAAAGAGTTTCATGGGAGAAGCTGGAAGAGGGCCCTGCGCTGCATCTGCAGATCTGCAGGGAAGACTCTCCCAGGGACATGAAATGGTGCAAGAAAAAGTGCAGGGATATTTATTGAAAATTTGGACAAACAGGCAGGGGAGAACGGCTGTCCCCGACTCAGCGTCTTGAGATGGGTGAGGCGTGGGCTATGTAAGGGACAGAGGAGGGCCTGTAAAAGGACATGCAGGAATGGATGAAGTAATTCAGAAAAAAGCTTCAAACAAATTCTTTGTGAATACTGTCTTTGGGAGGGAAGGCTGGAGCTGCAAGAAAATACAATGAGATAACAGACATGGGCAGATGTGCAAGTCTAGAGAGAGGACTGTGCTGGAGACAGGCCCAGGCTTCAGGCTGGAGTGGCAGGAAAATTTGTAGGTTTTTTAATAGTGACTGAAGTGGCCTGGTGGATTTTTCAGAAAGGAGTGATAGAACAAAAAAAATTCAAAGTATCTCAGCATTTTGTACTGTTTTAACAGTTAGACACAAAGACTGACTATTCTAGATGCAACAAATCTGTCTGATCTGAAGAAGAAAATGCCTCTTGATCTGCTCTGGGCAGATTCCTAAACTACTTAAGTGGAGATCCATCTATTTTTGGATACCACTGTTTGGCTTTTTCCCCAGAACTTACCTGGGGGTCCCCACTGGCTTTTCGGAGGCTCATATGACCAGAGTTGAGCTGGTGTACTGGGGTCCCAGAGATGTGGTAGCCATTCACTGTAAGAACAGATGTAGAGTTAGCAGTCTCGCTGCCGGTAGCAAATGAGTAATTGCACATTTTAAAAGCTAAACACATAACTGAATATATGGATACAAATCACGGTGCCTTTTTTGAGTCACTAGTGTTCACTGCCTCCAGCTTAAGAAACTATGGATGCTTTTCCCCATCCCAACAGGCTGGCAATGTGATGTGTTAGCTCCAACCTGGAAAGAAGCCAGAACCGGACTCTACAGAAGCTCATCCTGTGGGCCCACGCCACCCTCAGGATCCTGCAGCAGACTCTTATTGGGAGTTACAACAGGAGTTACTGAGCTGGAAAGAGCCAAGAAAAAGAGACCCCCAAACTCAAAACAGTTTGTTACCAAACAAACAAAATCAGTTTGAAAAAATTCTATGAAAAACATCCTCTAGACTGCATTATTTACAGTCAGCTGGCAGCAATGGCCTTTACATTTAACACTTTTTATTCTAGAGTAATTTTTGCTTTGCTTTGTCTTTCTGCAGTACCTGAAGCTTTTCAGTAGTTACGCAGCTGATTCTCTGTTACTTGATTCCCTGCAACTTCTAGTCAGGACAGAGGTGCAGTGGTCAACCCTGTAGCTACCACTTACTAAAATGCTTCATTATGCACATGTGCTCTGCATGGAAGACCTATAGCCAGCCCACGTTCCTCTGCAGCTTTTTGTTTCCCCTGCCCCAGCTGAAAGCGGGACTGGGAAAGGCAACCTGTCCTTTCCTCCCAGAGCCGGCAGCCCCGCTGGCTCACCGGACTACCATCTGCCTCCATGCTCCAAGGAAGGAGCCATCTCAGCTCTGAGCAGACACTTCAGACAACCAGCCAGAAGATGCATCAGTAGGGAAACAGCAGGTGAGATGTATCAGAAGGGAAAGCCCCGCCACATTTATTCTGCTACACTCACATGACTCTGTACATTAAATATACATCCCATGTAATCGAGCATTTTCCTTTGCTGAGTGGTAGAGAAGCACATTCACCCAATGCAGTGGTTAGGCACAGCATCAAACAGTACCTGCAGAAGCAGAACTCTTCTGTGACACAGGGCTCTTTGGAGTCCCAGGCACACTGCTTGGCCGCTCCCAGGTCGTTTCTGTTGAAGGGCAACATCAGTGTAAGGGTGATGGAGACCTTGCACACTCATCAGTTATGTCTATTACACATGTATAAATGGGTCTGACCCTCAGTGTTCTCTGAACCAGGTTCTCAGCCTGTGAGGAAGGTGCCTGCACCTCTCTGCGCTCCCCACCTCCTCCCATCAATTTCTGCTGTCGCTTCCCAGCCCCCACTCCCTTGGCAGCGAGCTGGGTAGGTGGAAACAGAGCAGACTGGGAGCTGCATCACTGGTTCTTCCAGTGCAGGTCTGCCCCAGGGCCGTGCTCGACAAGAAAGCAGGGAGCCAGCTGTAAACAGAGATCACTGCGTGTGAGCTGCTGCCATGATCTGCACAGACAGCGTTTCCAGGTGTAGTTAAATCAAGCCCAGCACAGGGTCCTACCTGCAGCTCAGTGCGGACATGGAGCTGCAGCACAGCCAGTCATGGCCCTCACCCTGGGAACAAGGACCAAGCAGTGGCAGTGCCTTTGCATCTGCTCTCTGCATGAAAGGCAGCTGTGAATGACTCAAAGATGTGGTTTTAGTGACATATACACAGACCATAGCATTTTCTTCCCTCAAAAACTTCCCTGGCAAACTTCCTTTTTTCCACTCGGGTCCTTTAGCAGCTGGGGTATGTCACACCAGTTTTGATACTCAGAAGACTGCTGCTGCTTTTCCCTTCTCAGTTTCCTCTGTAGTTTAACCATTCTGCTCATTTTCTCATCGAATGGAAATTTTTGACCATATGCTAAATACAGGAGATTTAATTGCAAAACTTCGTAAAAGTTGCAAAGAGCAGACAGTGGAGTTAGAACAGCAACTTCTGCAGAAGTCTAGTTAGAAAGCCCAAGCCACCATTCCTTTTGAATAAACGTTTTGGTACCAAACCAAATAAACAATACTGACTGACTGCCAATATCAAATAAGAAAATAAGTTAGTGTAATCAAGTCAAAGAACTACTTTGGCCACTTTGCTCGAAACTGTCATTTCCAAAATCCCAACCAACAGCCATCTAAGCCTGCCAAAGCCTGAAATCCTGCATCTCTCTCAATGTTCTGGATGAACATGGTCAAGCAGTAACGGGGCAGGAGAGGCCGAGAGAGCCCTTGGGTATAACAGCTTAGGGGCTGGCACTTCCATCGGGGCACATAAGGCCTCCTATCCTGGGTGAATGCTTTTTTGAGCAACAAACAGGATTTTAACATGCTTCAAGAACCATAAAAGGCCTATTGGGTAAAGAAGGGAGTTTTATCTGTCTTTATATATACATTCATGCACATATATACACATGCAGATGTCCTCAAGCATTGCGTTAGGTTCCTTATTTCAGGAAAGGACTCGGGATTACGGATCCCAAATGGGGAAAGGTGCCATCCCCCACACCTGTGATACCGAAATCCTTGAGACGCAAGCCCTGCTTCCTCCTTCCCCCTCTCTCCCTTTCTCCCCAAGCCAGAGCACGCATTTGCTTGCAAAGAAAAATACTTCGGCTTTTTTTTCCCATGCAAGTGCAAAACCTAGTGGACTAGAAGCTTTGATGAATCATGTGGAAATATTTAAATTTTGCTCAGCTTTTTGTGAATTGGGTAGTAGGTTAATAAATTCCATGCTAGGTCAATGAGGAAGAATTGGAATGTTTTTTAACTGAACAGAAGGAAAACCAAATGCTAAGAGTTGTCTTTTATGAGTCAGCTTGTCTTGGCTTAAAATACACAAGTGCATGGTTAAATAAAGAAAATTCTAATTTACATTTATTGTAATGCAAAGGTAAACAGTAGAATATGCTACCCACGTTTCTGGTAGGTTTTTTCTTCTAATGTAAATTGTTGATTAATGAATAAAGTAAATGAGTTGAGCTGAAGACAAATGTTTTAAAGAATGGCTTTTGGAGATCCGTGTGGAGGGCTTGTGATGTCCACTCTTGCTATGCCTGAGCACAATCAGTGGGGTAACATGTTTTTGTCAGAATTGACTTTGAGATTATCAGTTAAAACAGTTACCTTCATATTTGGCTTGGGTTTTTTATGCAAGCATATCTGTCTACAATATTTTTGCATTTTTGAGACCGTACAGAGCAATGTACCTAAAAACCTAACAAATATATTTGAAATGTAATTAATCAGTTAAAATTAGCAGCTGCTTCTTGTAACTGGTCTCTACTTTGCCTGCTCGCTGCTGTGGAGCTGGTGTGAAGTACCTAATTCTTCCCCTTTGCCATACAGAAAGCCCAGATGCATAACTTGAGGGCAGAAATTTTATACATGAAAGAGCAGTGCCCAGTGGTTAGCATATTCGTGAATACAATCCAAAACACTCAGTGTCTTGACAAATTTTCTGAAATAAAGTGATTGTGGAGTTATGCACATTGAAAAATAAACTTAAAAAAAGCTATAAAAATGCATAAAATAGAAATAACATCTTTTATTGGATAGGAAATGAAAAGAACAAGAATGTTTTTAACCCCATTTATTTTGAGTGCTAGGAGAAAAAAAAATCCACTTCTGTGCACAGAGTAATGGAGGGATTATTCCGGCAGCCCAGGCAGGGATAGAAACTAACCTCGATCAGGACTGCACTGCTGTAATGCCATCTACTGGAAGCAACTAAATTTACCAAGATAATACTGTAACATTACAATTTCTCTGCAGCTTTGTCATGATGAGAAGTGAATGGGGGGGTGTGGTTTTTTCCACAAATAGAAAAAACTAGAAGAGGCTCGGTGAGAGGTAACACCCTGTTTGATACAGCCAAGACAAGACAGAGTCTCGTCTTGGAGTACCAAATGCAGCCTTTGATCCTGGTGCTTGGCAAATTTGAAGACTACTTGCAACCCTGCGGTAAAACACTGATCACTGCTATTAGGAACAGATTCAATATCGGACAAGATTTTATATCCCACCCAATTTTCCAGAGAGGATGTTGGAGACAAGCTAAAACCTCTCACTCTGTGAGAGTATAATGTAGCACTGTCAGACCAACACCGACAAGTTCCGTCCTCCCTTATCAGCCAGATGTTAATTATTCTATTTAGCCAACGAGGGAAAGGAATAATCAGTAGTTTTCCTTGTCACTCTCTGGACTGCGAAGGAGGTCTGTGAACAGAAAGAAGTCCTGCAGCCCTGTGAGATAACTGGAAATTAGTTACTAAACAGCAAGGCAGTAGAAAGCCAGTTGTTCAAACTGAAATGACATAGTGAGAGGAAAAACAGCAAGCAATACATGCTAACAGAACCAAAGAGGGTTCTCACAGATGTGATTAAACATTTCCTCCCAAAGGAAAGTGGAAACCTGTGGTATTTGGGGGAAGAAAGTTCACTTTGCATCTGTTTGGCAGAATGAGAAATGACATGATGTGTCAGGCCTTCAGAGAGCCACACACTCTGGGACCTCATGTTAGTCAAGAAACACAGCTTCTGAGGAGGTCCCGATCATTTTTGTGATCAAAGTGTAGCAGCTGAAGAAGGAATTTTGTGTCCCTTCTCCATGAATACAGTAGTGCTCTGAGGTCAAAGCAGCTGCTTTGCAGTCTGAACATACAACATCAGCCAAGCATCAGGGCTTTAAGGTCTAGCATAATTCCTCCTGAGTGTGCTTATATTGCTTTCAGGAATGGATTTAGTACCTCTGTATGGTGTCACATGTAGTGCTATTTTAGGAGCTAAATGCTCCATAGTTTCTTTGGCCAAACTATGAGAACAGGGCAGAGCAAGCCAGAGGACCTCTGGCTCTGCTCACTGTGCAGAAAATTTCCCTGGTCTTAAGGATCTGTAGCAGCTACGATGTGTCAATGTGAGATAGCTGGTGCTATCTCACTTCTTTATAAATAGGTTTGGAGTTTGTTTTGGTTTTAACAGCAATAACTCTGTAATGCTGAGCAGCTCCAAACCCAGTTTCTGCCCTGAATAACATGAAGCTGTGCAGGCTACACAGGTCACTCTGACATGGATGAAGAACAACAACAGAACAGGTCCCTCCTCAATGACACAAGAAGAAACCGTGCAAGCTTCTCCCAAACTGTTCCTGAAAACATACAGAATTAGAAGTGATATTCACAGCAGGGTAGAACAGGCCCCACAGTCTTACCTCATCTTTTTTGGATTCACTTTGCTCTTGCCAATGGCATGTAGGAATCACCCGTATGTGCAGTTTGCAAACCTCGTAGCCTTCCTTTGCTGCTTCACTGCATCTCCACAGGCTTTCAGCAAGGTTTGCTGCCTGTCCGTGGCTCCCTGAAGTGCAAAGATTGGTTGGACCTGTGAGTTGAAGGGAGTGCAAACAGCCCTGTTTTGGAAACAGGTTTCCTTTAACAGCACAATATTGCACTCCCCAGTCCAAACCTCCAGGCTGCTTGAAGCCGCCACACTCCAGCTGGCTTTGCAGGAAGCAAACCTCACCTTGCCAGCCGAAAACAAAGTGCTGTCAGTGCTCTCACACCTTATCTTCCATTTCTTACTAAGATCTTCCCCACGTTTGTGATGAATCAGAAATGCATTTCATGGCATTTCATTTCTTGATATTGTGTGTAGGAGAAAACAGCCCAAAAGAAAGGCAGGGGGAGTGTGTGGGTTTGTGCACATAAGGAGGGGAAAACACTTGCAATGCCCTGAGACTGGAGTAAACCATTCAAAACTTTAGAAGCAGGAGTGGGTGAATGAGAGTACAATTAAAACGTTTTCCTCCTGTTCCACAGAGGACATGTAGCACAAGATTTTGTTTCACTGGAATGAGGAGGTCTCACCTCTATGTCAGTTCACAGAACTGACTCCAGGCCAGGAAGAACTGTCCTGGCTCTCTCCTCCTGACCTCCTGCACACCAGAATCTGAGGTCTCTCCCGATTCAGCACAGCAGCTCTTTCATCTTTGAGCTCCAATGTTTTGGTCCAGTGAGCCCTGCAGTACTGAACCTGATATGAGTCACCTACAGCAACATCAGCTCAAAAAGCCCAAACAACCAGTCCATGTGTGAGCCTCTGAACTGCAACATGGTCCTCCACATGGTGTCTCCTCATTGCATTGCAAGGTCACACTCCTCCATGGGCCTCCCAGGGCCCTGACCTTTACTTCCATCCTCATACCTAATGAAAAGAGACATGAAAAGCAGGCAGAAGTGACAGATGCAAATCTCTCTGCACCTGCATGAAACATGAGATTCAATCTTGCAAGCGCTGAAAGCAGAGCACCATGTAGCACATGAACTAGTTCAGCAGGAGTTGCAGTGTCAGAACTGAAATCCAGCTCCATCCCACAGGCAGTTCAATAAAAAAGAGACTGAGGCTGCCACAGAGCTTTTATCCTCAGTCCCAAAACAGCGTCATGGACACAGGCACCATCCAAGAGTTCTTGAAATCTTCTGTCCATGTGTTGGGGGTAGAGGTGCTTGTCGCTACCTCAACAGCATGGGAAAAGCTGCTGACAATAGTCCTGACTTGATCTTTCAAAATGAGAACTGAGACCTGTATACCATGCCTCTCCTTTTGCAAGCACTATGTGGCAAAAGCGAGCCCTTCATTGCAGGCTTACTAGTGATAATAACGCTATTTCCAGCACTTTCTGAGACATATACTTTGTTTTTCTAGGTTTTAGACCACTTTACCAGGGCAGGTTTCTATACCACCCTTTAGCTAGGGCATCCTGTATCAGAGGGAAACTGTCACTAAAAAGTTTTCATATGAGAAAAAACATGTAATAAAAATGCTTGACATCTCTTAGGTGTCTCCACAGATGACTTACTATTTCAGCTGCAGATCGTAAGTTTAGTTGGAGTAGGTGTTGACTGTAGCTGGTGAGATATGAAAGAAAAACCTCAACCCACAGACTAAATTCTTTCAAGCTCCTTAACTGACTCAGAGAGATGGAAAAATATTAGGCAGAGGAAGTACTAGAGTAGGTTGTGGTTATATTCCTTCCATCCACTGATCTCTCACTTCGGGTCTAGCAATTATTTCAGAAGAGGCAGGAATTGTCTGCAAGTGGTGAACTTCCTCACTGCTTTCCAGCATTGCAATACTGGTTGTCTTCAAGGAGAGAGCCCCTTTAATGCATCTGGCTTTGTTGAGCCCCAGGCTGACACACACAAACCCTGGCTTTGGGGACACGACAAGGTGTGCTGGGCAGGAGCTCCAGGCACGTGCCAGTCTAGCTGAACTACTGGGTCATCTCTCTCAAAGAAATGGCACGCTTTCAGATCACTTTGAGGTTGCTTTCTAACCAAGCAAAGATAAAATAAGTCTTGTTTATTCTCTGAAAATAAAGAGTTCAAGATTTGGTAAAGGTTGGAGGTAAAGTTACAAAATTACCAACTGTTATTAATAGCCTTAGTGCCACCATTAGCCAGATTCGTTCCAGGCTGTGCTTGGGCTGCCAGGATAGATCTCGTATGCGTTTTCTCCGGAGAACTCCATTCACCCAGTTCCCTTCTGCACTCACAACAGCATCAGTGAAAATGCAAATATCACTGTGTGATCACAGGATAGAAAATTCTCCTACTTAGTCTGTTGTCATCCTCCAATTACCCGTGAAATTAAAATTGCTTTCATATTCTTGATTAGGGTCTAGCTTACAATGGTGCAGTAGGGAGGTTTCCTTTGCACCTGGTGCTTCCTAATTTAATCCTTTTTATGTGCTTACAATGCTTAAAAATTGCGTCTTAGGAAAAAATAGTTGAGCTTGCGACATACTAATGTTACAGTGCTCTCAGCTCTGGCATTGCATAGAAGCTATGAGACATAAATGTAGTGAATGATATATTTTAGGATGGAGAACCTCAAAACACGCAGAAGTCCCCTTGAGTTTCCATGGGTATTCTCTGACCCAGTGAGTGTCGTAATGACAAAGGTGTCGCATACAAGATGACCACAACCTCTTACCATCTCTTATCTGCCCATGTTGTGCCAGGCACTGTTCATGACAACAGCCTACAGACAAGGCACAAGGAGGATGGAGATTGGTGGAGTTTCCAGCTGTGGATTCTAATGGGGCTTAGACATGTCAGAGCTTAACCACTCAAGACTAGTATGTTTTAGAACATACTGGTTTGGTGCCCTGGGAAATTTACTTGCAAGACAAAGACAGCATCATGCTGGATTGAAAGAACCCAGCTGCTCACTAGCCATAGGATGTTTAAGGTCTCTAAGCACTAGGTTTGCGAGGGAAATGCAATGCGTTTATAGCACTGAGTTCTCAGCTATTGTTTGGGTGCTGGCTAGAAAAGCACAATCTGTTGTTTCTGGTCTTCCTGGTGTCAGTAGGCACGCTGCAGGTTGCAGTGATTGCACCGCTGGATCAGAGACTTGCTTGGAGTTAGGAGCTTCAGTGGATGAAAGGTGAAGGGTAAGTCAAGATAAGCAGGAAAGGGTATCCAGGAGGACAGAAACAGAAAAGTTGGCTGGTGGTACCAGGAGGATACTGAGTAATACATATTTTTTCAGGCAGATCAAGAAAATTTTCCTAAAATTCTGAAGTGCTGGACTTGAGATTCCTTTCAAGGACACAACTGCTTGCAGCTACACATTTCAGGACTGCCTAAAAGTCCATGCCCCAGAACTTCCTATTGCAAGTGGCATTTTACTAATGATGTTTGTGACGATGAGACTATATGGACCTTAATTAGGATCAAGATAATGTGAAAGCAGAATTCCTGTTCAGAAAGCTGTTCAGTAAATGGGAAGGACATAACACCACAGACAAGGAAAGCCTGGAAATAAGGACACACCATGTAAGGCTGACCTCAGCTGAGAATACAAGATGGCAGCAAGCCACACGCACACTTGTGTCATAAGTGTATAAGTCATCTTTAATGTGATGGACAAGGTAGCTGGAGTGCTATTATTTGACTAATGCAAGAGGTATTACAGCTGCAGCACATCAGATAATTTCTTCAGCATAATCAAATATTTTCCTGCTGAATCTACCACCCACGCACAGTTGTAAACCACTCCCAAAGACGCTGAGCAACTGTATGG
This sequence comes from Oceanodroma leucorhoa, assembly GCA_030449065.1. Lineage (NCBI taxonomy): Eukaryota > Metazoa > Chordata > Aves > Procellariiformes > Oceanodroma > Oceanodroma leucorhoa. Next base: position 187,263 of record JASVER010000247.1, on the reverse strand, counting down.
TTAACCACATAGTAGCTGTGCATTCTGGGCACATGGTACTTTCGAACGCGGCATGTCAGTGTGATCCCAGGGCTCCCCTTTCAGAAAACACACCAAGGCCACCCCTGCCGAGCAGCCTGGAAACTTCTCCACATTCTCTTGCAGTCCAGGTTATGTGCAGCATCATCTGCTCTGCCTGCACCATTCAATCAATGGCTTACAACAGTCTCGCATCCGAAAAGAGGATTAACAGGATGTCGAAGCAGAGGAGATTGCTCACGCAGTTTTCTTAAAGATGGATAAGTATTGTCCACGTACAGAAGATGGTTTTATGAGGCTATGTGAAGCACACAATTCTTTACACCTTTCAGAGACTCGATAGCATCTCCACCCTCCCACCCTGACTGCTTCTCACCTTCGCCCCTTCATTTACTCATGCTACCCTGTATCTTTACATCCTTCCCAATCACTTGTGCTCATGTCTCCTCTCATTTGTTCCCAGACTCACGTCTCCTCTCATTTGCAATCACAACACAAAACTACAATTATTATTGATAAGAAAATGTCATACTAGGGAATGACTTCAGAAATATACTTTTGTTTCAGATGATGCCAGTGTAGCCCTGGGAAAGGGGAGAGGCTCAGCCCTAGTAAGCTGCATGAAGTTGCCAGCAGTCCTGATACTGCCTGAACCAAAAATGAAGCATTGTAAAGAAATGCAGGCAAGGGAGAGCAGTGCTATTTTCCTTGCTTTAAGCTCTGAAAATGCCAGCTGCCAACCCCCCAAAACAGCAGCAACTAAATAAACATAGTTATTTCACAGGGACTGTCAGGTAGGAGATATCCAGGGCAGAAATGATTTCACCTTACCTGCACCTGCCTCCAAATGACCCACAGGTTATCCAGATGTGCTCAGGGTTGAATGTAAATGTCAGCACTCTGTCTATTTGCCCTCTCTCCCAGACAGGGTTTCTTCCTATTCATTCTTCCCATTGGCTCATATACTTGAAAGGTTTTGAAAGCTTCACACACAGTGATTGTGCAATCCAGACCAGCCTGGGGACATTTCTTTCTTGAAATTCCAGCAGAACAACTGAGCTTCTCGCTGACTTGCTGCAATGGTACCTGTCTTGGGAAGGGAACAGACAGGGAAACCCCTGTACACAGCCAGGTACAGGCAATCTCAGCTGAATGGTGAAATGGACACAGGTCCTGAGGGGCCAACAGAGGTCTACAGCACTTCACATAAACACTTCCTGACTTTTCTTCAGTAAGACCACACATAACAACTCCCCACCTGAGTCACAGACAGAGACGGAGGGGTGTGCATAAAGCACTGGGATATTTATCAAGTTGGGACTTGAGCCAGCTCACTTGAAATATGAAGGCCACAACATAACTGGCAGTTTCTGGAGGCCTCTTTTCATGTTTCTCTAAACAGGTCAACACTGGAGCTGACCTGTGACCCCAAGCAGAGTGCAGATGGACAGCTGGCCTTGAGGGATGGAGCCTGGGATGGAGCCCACCACTGTTTGCTGAGGTAAAACCAACAAAAAGGGCAGCACAGTTCTGGTGAGGAAGAAATGAAAAACAGACTCTGTATTTTTTCTGAATCAAATAAGGGAATTCGATCGGCAGTCAGGTTGGTTCAGCAGCAGCATGGGAGCTGTGCACAAGGGTGTTTTACACTCTCTCCAGTCCTCCTACACTTTTTTCTCCCCTTCCTTGCAAACAGGACCCCTAAACCCGTCAATCTTGGGATGTACAGACCCCCTTCTCCCTCAGTCCATCAGGGGCCATCAACCGCCACTGCCAACACCCTCCCCCATCCCTGGGAAGCAGAAGCAGCCATCCTTACAAACCCCTCTTGGCCACTCAGAAGGATCAGGCCAGAGAGGGGTGGGTTTCACACCATGCTCTCCCCATCCAGAGTCACAAGCACCATTGCTGCAGCCCAGACTTCCTCTGCAAGGCAGCAGGAGCTTCAGGAGATGGGGACAAGAAGCTTGGGCTGCTTACACACTTCGAACAGCCAATTCCTCTTCCCTTGGCACATGCAGTGGGCGTGGGACAAGACAGACTGAGCACACGTCCTAGAGGGCTTGTGCTAGTGCAAGGAGCTGTGTGCCTGTGGGTAGTAATGCCGAGGCTGGAGAAACTGGGGAAGCATGGGTGTGGAGATAGCCAAACACTGGCTAGGAGGAGATTTTAATGTCTAAAACTTGATAGGTAAAAAATCCAAGGCAGAGTAGTAGTATTCAAGGGCACAGGGACAAAGTGTTGAGGAACAGCCAATACTGCAGGTCTGGGAAGGACCTTCTCAGAGAGTTACTTCTTAGAGTAACCACTGGTTTCCCATTCATTGCTTCAACAGCATCTCCAAAAGTATCTCCCCTCCATCTGCTGAATCAAACCTATGAGTACTGCACACATRAATGCAGTTTTTTTCATCTCAGGCCTAGTAGCTTCTAGCACGTAGAAAAGCTTTCTGTGGGGCTTGCTGCTCTGTAACACTGAGCTGCAGCTCTGGCTAGCTCTAAGCCATATGCTATGGCTACGTTGAATGAGGCAAAATGTGCGATGGGGAAAGTGATCTTCTCCCTGAAACAACCCTGAAGCTGTACTTGCAGAGCCTGCCTTTCCTTTCCACTGCCTTCCTCCCAGCCCCATGTGGCCTCCTAGGTTCTTCTTAGTACTTGTGCAATGAATGTATCTAAAAACATATTTCTTTCCTCAACCATTGCTATGCCAACAGGTCATATTTCTGATATTTCCTAAACCTCTCAAGGCTTTCTGCCCCTGGATAAGTATTTCTGCCCTGATCTGATTTGCAGAGCTGTTGGCCTGGCCTTCCAGCTCCTGTTATTCAAGTAGCCCCCAGGAATACTGCAGCTTTTCAGACGCTGAATCTCCCCCAGAGTGCTGTCCCTCTGAAGTGTGAATACGCGTACAGTTGTGTGTTTGTGTGCATGTGTGAACACGCCTGGGTATTTGCAACAGCTGTAGGAACCAAGTGTAGAAATGGGGTGCGGCATTTTACAGATGTCCTATGCATCCTACGCGCTGTTGGGGAAGAAAACCAGGGCGGATATTTTGGGTGTGAAGGGAGGTGTGCTCAGCATATGGCCTGACGAGAAGAGACTGCTTCATCGTGCAAACCTCTCCGTGCCTGCTGACACCATCATGGCTGCATTCTGCTATGGGAGTAATAAGGGGAAGTAATCCCATGCAAGGAAACTGAGAACTTTTTTTAAGTTCCCCTTCAGTTCTAGGCTGTAAGCTCAGGTCCCTGGTGAGATTCACTACAGCCAGCTTTACCTGTCTGTGGAGTCGGGATTGTCACCGAAGCTCTCCTTAGAGTCAATGAATAGACAGCACAGGACTCCTTGCAGAGTTAATGATGCAAAATAAGGCCATGACTGCTACAGAGAAGGGTCTTCCAGGCATTTTAGGGTGGCTTGCCATCTCTCTCCTCCTTCCTATGTTTTGACATGACAAGCTTGGATGTCTCTAGATGTTGCACGAGATAGATGCCAGGCATCCTGACTGTAATGTAACTCATGCAGACTCAACCTTCCTACAGCAAGCCATACTGTGGAAACAAATTTTAGGTATATTGAAATTCTCTTGGGCTTCATTCTGCAGACCATTTACAGGTCAGAGACCTTTAAAATGATTTCAGGATTGAGTCCAACCAGTTTCAAAGGATGATAAATGTGGAGTGTTTATCTGGTTGGGCCATCAATTGGAGATAGACAGGAATGTGCTGTCTTTGTCACCTGGCTCATTTACCTGTGCAAATCTGTTTGTTCCATACAGAGTTCCATACCACAATTCTTTCATTACAGATTTTTCTAACATTTCTTTTCCACTTAAGAACACTGTCTCATAAAGTCTATTTCTTTCCGGTTAAGAATCAATTTCCTTGTGTTTTTCACGTAAAGACAATGAAAGTTAGATCACACAACAACACGCATGGTGGAAATACTATTCTGGAGAACAGGTCTTATGAGGAGCGGCTGAGGGAGCTGGGGTTGTTTAGCCTGGAGAAAAGGAGGCTGTGAGGAGACCTTATCGCTCTCTACAACTACCTGAAAGGAGGCTGTAGAGAGGCGTGTGTTGGTCTCTTCTCCCAAGTAACAAGTGATAGGACAAGAGGAAATGGCCTCAAGTTGCGCCAGGGGAGGTTTAGATTGGATATTAGGAAAAATTTCTTCACTGAAAGGGTAGTCAGGCATTGGAACAGGCTGCCCAGGGAAGTGGTGGAGTCACCATCCCTGGAGGTGTTCAAAAAACGTGTGGATGTGGCGCTTTGGGACATGGTTTAGTGGGCATGGGTACTGGGTTGATGGTTGGACACGATGATCTTAGAGGTCTTTTCCAACCTTAATGATTCTATGATTCTATGATTCTATGATAAGATGTATGGATGGCACAGGCAGATAATCACAATTTGGAAGGACACTAACCACTGGAAACAGCTGTCAATAATATTAATGCCTCACAACGGGGGAGGGTTCTGTTGTATTTTGAAGGCTCAAAAGAATCAAGATGCTACTTGCCCCTAAAATCCCATTTCCCCTCCCCAGGAATGGAAATGCATACTTGAGTTCCCATCTCTGAATAGCTCAAGCACCAAGAGCAAAAAATCTATTTAATTCAAAAACAGCTTCTGCACCGTGTGAGGAAGGAAGCAAATGGTGATGTTTGCTTGGTGAAGCAGAGATGGTGCAGTGCCAGGTATGTTCAGAAAGGCAATTTGTTGGATGGACCAGTCACCCAACACCTCCTGTTTTCAGGAGGGAGCAGAACCCACAAAGGGTTCAGCTGAGGAGCAGCACAGAGCCCCACTGAACCAAACTTGTATAGCTTTTGCTTGCTGACCTTCTTCAAAGGCTGTGTCCCCACCCTACTCCCAGCCATGCACCTATCCAAGCAGATTGACTGCATGGCGCGAAGCCCACCAGCTGCTGCTGCCCTGTGCACTGCTGGCTAATCCTGCCCTTCCCTGGGGAGCAGGAGGGCAGGATTGTCCAGGGAGGAGCAGGATCTGTCCCAAAGCATAGTGGGAATATTCAGCATAGGTGCATGTGGGTACACATGAAATGAAGCACAGTAAAAATTCCTCTGAACTCATATTAAGACTCTTTGACTTAGACAGCCAGAAAAAGCAAACCAGCAGTTGAGTGCCAACAGCCTAGTTAGATGTGACGTATGTAAAAATTGGGGAAACATAAAGATACTAAGTAAAGAACAACTCCCAGGTGAGTCCCAGGCATTTGTCATCCTCTACATTGATAAATATTTTTCATATAGGCTAGGCTTTACAGACTGAAAAAACAGGCCTGACAGGGATTTCAGGAAGTCATTTTGTCCCTGCTGTGCCCCAAAGCAAGGCCAACATGATTTTTCATGGTTTTGCATAACCTGCTCTTAGAGACCTCCAGTGATAGATTCCCAGGCAACTCCCTACTCCCACACTCTACTATCTTAAAGAGCTAGGAAGAGTTAGAGTTGTCCTTGTTGCAACTGACGTGTGTTACTGTGTCTTCTAGTCACGACAGGCATTGCAAAGAGTCTTCTCCGCAACAGCATTTTATGCGCTTGAAGCATACTTTCATGTCCCCATCCACGTCTTTGCCTTCTTAGGGCAGACAGCCCCAATCTCTTAACGTTTGCCCCCAGGCCATGTTTTCCACATCTCCCATCGTTCTTGCTAGTCTTTTCTGGGCTTTATCTGACTGGCTCACATCTTTCCTGAAATGTAGAGCCCAAACAAAATAAAATATTCCAGCTGAGGCTTTATAATTTCCTTGTAAAGTTGGAAGCTTTCTTCATGCCTCACAGACAACATTCCTATTTATACAATGGAAAATGCTGGCTGTTTTTGTACTAGCACAACATTGCTGGGTCACACTCAGTTTTATATCCTCCAGAGCCCCTACGTCTTTGTCTGTAAACTGCTCCATTGCCTGTCTTTGTCACTTAGTTATTTCTGATGAAATCTCCAATCTTAAGTGCATCTTTACTGAACAGCATTCTACTCTTTCCAGTGTGTGCCCTCAGCTGTAGGATGATTGTGAATTCTGAGCCTGTTCTGTGCAGCACACCATGTTCTCTCCCAGTTTCAGTTAAAGTTAACATTTCAATAAGTACTCTGAGTGTCAACATGCCATTCATTAGTGGAAATACTGACTAGAACGAAGCCTCGGACAGATCCCTGCAGGATTTCTTTCAGTGCAAACTTCCCTTTGACAAGGGACCATTGATTACCATGCTTTGAGTATGATCTGCCAAGCAGTTTTGCACCATCTTATTGTAATTTAACTATGGTCCCCTTTCCCTTTAGTTGTTTTCCCTCTAGCCAGCTTTCAAACTGCCTTTGCTGCTTTTAAGACCTGTCTTCCTGTAAATAAGCTGCCTTTCCTGCATGTGGGGTCTCTGCTCACAGACCTTCCCCCCAGAGGCTGTATAAATGTTTAGCCACAATCCTACCACATGAGAGGGCACGCACCTCCTCCCACCACTGCTTGTCAAAGATGGAAGTGCTAAAACTGCCATGAACCTGCCAAGAAAGCCTGCTCTTGCTAGCACCCACCTTCAGAAAGGTGGTGGGTGCTAGCAAGGCCCCAGAGCGGGGCAAGGGGATGCTCTGTTATGCTCTTACCCAACCCAGGGCTCAGCCACAGCCCTGAGCTTAGTGAATACCCCCACCCTGCTCTGGGATATGCCTCCCACTGACTGACAGGACAACTGTTTGGGCGCGCAGGACAGCTGGAGTGCTGCAAGAGAAGGACATGCCACTCAAAGGATGTCCAAATACAACATTTAAAAGAACAGTGAACCCGATGCCTGGAGCTTCCACATATGCTTAGCATACAGCTGAGATAAGTGACTGTCTTCTACCTCATGCATGAGAGACATATGATGGAAGGGACAACCAAGGGGAGGATACATGATAGCAATGCCTAAGGGATGTGTTACATGTATAAAAAGAAAGCAAGAGCATGGATTTGTGGGCTTCAGGCTCCAGGAGACCTGGCAGAGCGCTGTTCAACCGAAAACGCAGTGCTATATTTCCTACCTAACATCAGCCCTGAAGGAAAAACCAAAATGTAACACTCTAGCAATTAGCTGAGTTTAGTGGCAGGCCAAGTCTGGGTACTTCTGGACTCTGGAAAAGGTGGGATCAGAGACAGCTCCTGCAGCAGTACGCTGTTGGCGGAGGCTCAGCAGCTGCATCCTTGAATGGAAGGGTCCCCAGGGTGTGTACAGCACATGGGCAAGGCAGAGCTCGAAGGAACTGCTAGCAGGACTCCAGCTGAGGAGAGCTGAGGATAAGCCTGGATGCTCTGTGTCATGGAGAGAAGCCCTTCCTTCCTTCCACTCACTTTCTGGCTACTTTTTCCCCCAAATCACTACCTGTGAAAGAGCTCTAGCATCTCCAGCTCTGTCCACTGAACAGCTCTGTGCTTCTTCTAGTTATTATTAGTTTCTCCACTCAAATTTCTGCATGCTTGAGTAGAAGTAGATATCCTCTTGCCTCTACTTCAGCTCCACTGCCTGGCTCAGCCTCAGTGGATAGGAGAAGCACAGAGCAAATAATACTGAAAAACTTAAATAGGAGGGATATTCTAAGTTATTTAAAATAAGAGGAAAAAAAGACATAAAAAACAGTCTCCACAGCAGCCAGAGAGACCTGCTGTAAGCTAGAAGAATAACCAGTCATATTTATTCTCTCTGAAACTGTTTGCTCTCTCAGCAAGCAGAGCTCAGACCATGGTTGAGATATAGAAATCCCTTCTTGGATTCAAAAATTTCAAGGAAAAAAAAAAAAAGGCTACATAAAGTACAAGCCACTATAACAAAGCTTAAGTTGTACAGTCATTAGACAATTCAGTGCTTCAGCACCTGGAGAAGACACCCTTGATTTGGCACGGTGATTCTGATCCAGGTCCAGATTCTGCACCTGGAGATGGAAGAAAACTCCACAGAGCATTTCAGAGGAGCCTGGGAGGGAACCTACCTTTGGTCGATCACAGATAGCAACCACAGAGCCTTTCTAGGACAATTTCATGTTTCTTCCTGTTGAATGGGAAGCTTTGTAGATCCTGATAACAGGAGACATGAGACATATACAGGGACATGCCTAAGCTGCTCTGAAGTCAGAGCCTTCTTTCACTTTGGGGCTGAAAACTGAAGTCCTGACAGAAGGCTCCAAATGGGGAAACACATTTTTCAGTATAGCCCAGTATAACAAGGTCCCTGGAAAACCTTACAGTCCAAGTATGTGTCCCAGTGTTTTGCTGCATGTCAGAGGGTCCGCCCCTCTGGTGTCAGCTCTCTACCTAGTCCATGCAGCAGAAGGCCCTGGTAGGGCTGAGTAGACAGTGTACTGGCTGAGGTCCCCCAACTGAAACTGTAACCTTCAGTGAACCGTGCCTTGCTGTTATCCAAGTTGCCTTAAACTCACCTTCCAGTGCAGCTATGTTAATGYACAATTCTAATAAAATACTTTATTCAAACATCTAGCAGTTACAGATGCTTGTGAAAGACAGAATTGGAAAAAAAAAAAAGAAAACCACAATTAAACCACTTAGACTAAAAATAACCAGAAAGTTCCTTCTCATTTCCTATCGCTCTGAAGTGCTATCCTCTCCTGGCAGGGTGCTACACAGAGCTTCCTCCTCCGAGCATACCTTATGCCTTGTTGCATCTGTTAAGGAGAGCCCTCCATGAGAAAGTCTGCATCACAGTGTACACTCATTAGACAGCTCTGGGAAGCTCCTTCGCTGGGGAAGGCTCCTTCCCAAGCCCTTTGAAGGGGGTTCAGATAGATTTAATCTTTCACTGAATCTCACAGTACTCATTCCTTGTCCAGGAGATAGCTTGGCCATTCAACTTCATAAAAATAAGGACTGCTTCAATCCCTTGGAGATGCAAATATTTCTTCCTTAGATGAGTGGGACCAACTCTGTTTGACTGACTGTTTAACACTTTGTTGCTTCGAGAAGTTCCCTTTTCTTCCCTCTAGTGACTCACTGGCATGTTTATGAAATGTATCTTACACAGAATCTTGTATTTTGTAATAGTCTGTACATTATCAAGTATAGTTGTTGCGCCCATCTATATGGGATTAATACATGTAGAACATTGCTGGTATTTGGCTGAGACCAGACACAACAGTAGTGGGGTGAGTAATCTCTAACATCTTTCTCTCCTAGGCAGACTCAACATCCAGATTCTGCTGGGCTGCATGGATAGATCCCAGAGCTGTTACTCCCATGCTATGCTATATTCTAAAAGAGCCTATGTTTCATCAACCCTGGTGAAGCTGGACCTCTGTCCAACAAGGAGAAGTTATCAATACGGTTTGTCAGGATGTGCAGTGTACATGCACGTCGTACCAAGAGAAGTGCTCATGCCCTTCCAGGGAGGAACCATTGCCATCAGCACCCAAAGCAGTATTCCCTGACCCCTCACAGTCTCCTGCTGTATGTGTGGGGGATGAGACAAAACATCATTTTAGACTGTCTCAGCTGTGGAATCAGAGGGGAAAGACCATGGGAAAGCAATGAGCACAGGATCTACAGTATTTCCTGATGGGTTAGCAATGTCCATTCTCTTTTAGCTGAGACCAGATGTACATTCTAGCAATGGCAATCACTCCTACAGTGGTATTACAGCAAGTCAACATGCAATCAGCCAGCCACTTTGTGAGTCACTGTGTGAAAGCTGCTGAACACCCAGAATTCCCCGTGGTAGAAAAAAAAAATTGAGAGAATTTTTGAAGATTCCAGAGGAGGTCTTGAAACATTGGCATGCCAAACGTGACTTTACAGTGACTGCATGGCTAGGCAGGTCCAACTTTGCAGCACGGTCAAGGAAGAAAGTGCGTATCCAACATGAGACTCGACAATCTGCCTATGTATAGTCCTGCACTACCCGTTTTGCAGGGACAAAGGTCAGAGCCAATTAGTCAGATTAAATCAAAACAGTGTCCAGACAGCTGCTCATGCCAGGCTCGATGAAGCTTCATCACACACTTCAACAGAAAGGCCTGGAGGTTGCATTCAGCTTCTACTTTGTCTGAGGCCTAGATGACACCACAGGTGACACTTCTTTGGCACATAATGCACTTTGAGGAAGCATAGGCATTTGGGATGTGAATCTTATAGTGCAATATAGGCAAACTAGAGCAAAAATACTCCTAGTAATATCATCAAACCAATAAAGTAACAAAAGGCAGTATCTACACAGCTAGAAGACTTTCAGGCAGCAGCACATTCTAAATGGGCAGGTTGAGAGAAACGGAGCTTGTCAGGAAAACCAGCTAAGCTGGAGGAGTGGAGGGGCCAGAGTGCCCCTGTACATGCAGGAGAATCCTGTTGTCTCACAAAAGGCTACAGCCCTCGTGGAAGATGTGGGAGGCTCAGAAATGCAGGATTCTTAAGTCCAACGCAAGAAACGAGCAAGGCTAACTTCAAAGCCAGTTGGGCTAAGGACTACTCTGGTGACGAACTTTCTCATCTAAACAGAACTTGAATAAGTGCTTCCTAAAGCAAGGACCAGAACACAGAAATCCCACTTCTACCCTCTCTTTCATTTTCTGTTATTATGAGAACCATATTTCTTGCTGCATAGTAATCCCATTGCAGTAGCTGAGAGCACAGCCAGAGGTGGTTTGGGCATTCTGCTGAGAGGGACTGGTTGGAAGTGACCTCTGGAAGTCTCCAGCCCAGCTACTCACTCCGAGCAGGATCACTGCTAACAACAGATCAGGTCAGCCACAGCTTTGTCTAGCCAGGTTGTGAGATCTCCCAAGGATGGAGATTCCACGACCTCCCTGGTCAGCCTGTGCCAGGGCGATCCTGCCTTCCCAGAGAAAATCACTTTCCTGATTTCTGACCTGGACCTACCAAGCAGGATGTAGCTATTGCCCCTTCTTATACTGTCTGTAACTTTTGTGAGGAAGGTGAAAAGCTGCCTGGCATTATGGAGAAACTGAGTCCAGACCATCTACCTTTCTGGGATAGGGTTCCTGTGACAAGAGCTTTTCTCACATAAAAACCAGGCTCTGCCTCTTACTGGTTTTATCTGACCTCAACCCCATCACCATGATGGCGCAGGACTGAGTTTAATCACCTCCTCACCCACCTCTGAATTGCAGTGGGGACAGGGTATCTAACTCCTACTGGTCTCCCCAGCCGTGCAGGGGATGCTGCCCATTAGCCAGAGCAGACTATGCTTGAAAATGAAGGCAGTGTTTAATGGTAATAATGTGCCTTCTGGAGGGTCCTATGAGATGTCAGTGCATAAAACTCAGGTAAATAATGACTTGGCCAAATTCTAGGCCAAAGGCTTCTGAAATAAAACACATCAGTCCCTGAATGGACCATGAGATGCATTGTGACAGCCCATGGCTCTCCTTGCACTCACAGTGAGTCAGAAAGAGGAACGCCAGTGGTCATTCCTGATGGCTTCAACTCCGTTGTGAACAAGGTGAACTCCTGCTGTCCTTTCCTCCCCTGTCATTCTGTCATTCTTTCTGCTAAAGAAATCTGGTTTTGCTGGTCACAAGTCCCTGTTTTGCAATGCTGTTCTGAGCTCATGACAAGAAAAGCAAGTGGTCACAGAGTCTTAGGTAAGCCAGAGGTGGTACAAGTTTGACAGGTCTTGAGCAGCTGATAAGATCGTGAGTTAAGTCTGCCTCTCTACTAGCACGACAGTGAATAAAACACACAAATATAGACTGAAAATTCTGTCTTTGATGTCCCACTACATGTGTTTTTCTTCCCTTGTCTCCATGGGCAAGCTGACTCCGACTTGAGCAACTTTTCTATTAACTATTTCTGTTTTCCCATAATGGTGCTTCAGTGATACCTGACATACTATCAAACTACTTTGCATATATGTACATATACAGGCATAAATATCTCCAGCTAAAGGGAAAGGAAATAAGGAATGTGGTAAAAATTATATCCTTAACAGTGTTTTATATTCTAAAACATTTATGGCAGTGGTGTTTCTACTTTACATTCTCTGTCTTTTGTAAAAGCTTCAGATGTCTTCCAATGGTCAGAATTAAGATGACAGAGGATCAGAAGACTAAATCTTCTTATAATTATTTTCTTTCGTATGGTGGCAGGGTCATATTAATTTCTTTGACTCTGGGCCTACTTTGTCATCAAAATCAACTTGAGAGACAATTTCCTGCAACAGATCTGGACTGCTAGGGTGGCACATTTACTGGAGCCTACTTACCATTCGTGAAGGTGTTCACATAGTACCTTCGGCCCTGGGGAGACATATAGCTTTGCCAGCCAGGGGGAAGATGGCCGTTCAAGGTATCTTCTCCTGTCTGAGGAGTTGCCTTTCTGGGTTTCTGCTGAGAAAAGAAAAAAAACACAACCTATTAAGTCAGTATCTAGATAATGTAAAGTCTAACCAGACACACATCTGGAAAGGGACCATGTGGTTTGACACTCTACAGATTGCAATACACCCAAAGACTTTCAGTCCATTTCTCCCCTCATCTGTCCTAGTTTCACCCAGAACATGAAGCAATCTTTCCTTGGAGCACTGGCTACACAGAACATCCTTTGGGAGAGAAATGAAACCTCTCTGTATTTCATGTCCCATAAGCACCTGGACCTGCCCAAGAAAATGACTCTCGTGAAGCAGTAAAATACAAGCAGAAAATAATCAAGAGTCTAAAAAAGAAAAGCACACACCTGGCACTCATTTACTTTCATGTGGATATACTGGTGGGTCAAAGCACTGGTCATGGAGGTGCTGCCCCAATTTAATTTACAGGAGCACCATCATCTTCAGACATTTTCAAGAAGAAACACTGCAGAGCCATGTTGTGTATAGCAGTAGTGTGCTGAAGTAAATTTATCAGTCTTCTGATTCTATACTAATAATGCATGTAATTAGCAATGCATACATTACTGATCTGATGTAGCTGTCTCAAAGGGGGAAAAGAATTCACGCTCATGAGTTGATGGGGCTCATCAAGAGGGCTTTAAACTAGGTTCGAAGGGGGAAGGGGATAAAACCAGGCTCATTAGAGATGAGCCCAGGGGTGGCATGCCAGTGTCGGGGGTGAGATCGATAGCCCAGCTCAAGTGCATCTACACCAATGCACGCAGCATGGGCAGCAAACAAGAGGAGCTGGAAGCCATTGTGCGGCAGGATAGCTATGACTTAGTCGCCATCACGGAAACATGGTGGATGACTCTCATGAGTGGAGTGCTGCGATGGATGGCTATAAGCTCTTCAGAAGGGATAGACGAGGAAGGAGAGGCAGTGGGGTGACTCTGTATGTTAGGGAGTGTTTCGATTGTACAGAGCTCAACGATTGTGATGATCACGTCGAGTGCTTATGGGTAAGGATGAGGGGGAAGATCAACAAGGTAGATACCCTGCTGGGAGTCTGTTATAGACCACCCAACCAGGATGAAGAGGCAGATGAAGCATTCTACAAGCAGCTGACAGAAGTCTCATGATCGCTAGCCTGTGTCCTCGTGGGGTGTCGTGGTTTAACCCCAGCCAGCAACTAAACACCACGCAGCCACTTGCTCATCCCCCTTCTCCAGTAGAATGGGGGAGAGAATTGGGAAGGCATACGAAGGAAAACCCACAGGTTGAGATAAAAACAGTTTAATAATGGAAATAAAACAAAGTAGAACAGTAATAACAACGGTAACAACAATAACAGAATATACAAAACAGGCAATGCAAAATGCAACTGCTCACCCACCGGGTGTTCCGAATGAACCCCGCGAGACAACCCCCAAGAGCCTCCCCCGCCCCCCGGTTTTTATACTGAGCATGATATAGAATGGTATAGAATACCATGGTATAGAATACCCCATTGGCCAGCTGGGTCAACCCCCACGCCCCCAGCTATGCTCCCTCCCAGCTCCCCCTGCACCTGGCAGAGCATGGGAGGCTGAAAAGTTGTAGGTGCAAGCACCACCCAGCAACAACCAAAGCATCAATGGGCCATCAACGTTCCTTTCATTACCAAACCCCAAACACAGCACCCCCTCCAGCTACTGGGAAGAAAGTTAACTCTGTCCCAGCCGGAACCAGGACATGGTGGACTTCAACTTACCGGACGTCTGCTGGAAATACAACACAACGGAGASGAAATAGTCGAGGAGGTTCCTGGAGTGTGTGGAAGATGATAACTTCCTGAAGCAGCTGGTAAGTGAGCCTACCAGGGGAGGTGCCTCACTTGACCTGCTGTTTACCAACAGAGAAGGGCTGGTGGGAGATGTGGTGGTCAGAGGACGTCTTGGGCTTAGCGACCATGAAATGATAGAATTCTCGATTCTTGGTGAAGTAAGGAGGGGGGTCAGCAAAACCACTACCATGGACTTCCGGAGGGCTGACTTTAGCCTGTTCAGGACACTGGTTGAGAGAGTCCCTTGGGAGGCAGTCCTGAAGGGCAAAGGGGTCCAGGAAAGCTGGACGTTCTTTGAGGAGGAAGTCTTAAAGGCGCGGGAGCGGGCTGTCCCTGTGTGCCGTAAGAGGAGCTGGCAGGGAAGACGACCGACCTGGCTTTTGCTGGGACTCAGGGAAAAAAGGAGAGTCTACCATTCTTGGAAGAAGGGACAGGCAACTCAAGAGGAGTACAGGGATCTTGTTAGGTCATGCAGAGAGAAAATTAGAATGGCAAAAGCCCAGCTAGAACTCAATCTGGCCACTGTCATAAGAAACAACAAAAAATGTTTTTACAAATATATTAACGACAAAAAGAGAGCCAAGGAGAACCTCCATCCTTTTTTGAATGCTGGGGGGAACATTGCCGCCAAGGATGAGGAAAAGGCTGAGGTACTTAATGCCTTCTTTGCCTCAGTCTTTAATAGTCAGAATGGTTATCCTCAGGCTATTCAGCCCCCTGAGCTGGAAGACAGGRACAGAGAGCAGAATAAACCCCCTATAATCCAAGAGGAAGCAGTTAACAACCTCCTATGCCACCTGGACACTCACAAGTCTATGGGGCTGGATGGGATCCACCCGAGAGTACTGAGGGAGCTGGCGGAGGAGCTTGCCAAGCCACTCTCCAACATTTATCAGCAGTCCTGGTTAACAGGGGAGGTCCCAGACAATTGGAGGCTTGCCAGTGTGACGCTCATCTACAACAAGGGCCGGAAGGAGGATCCGGGGAACTACAGGCCTGTCAGCCTGACTTCGGTACGGGGGAAGATTATGGAGCTGTTCATCTTGAGGGCGCTCACGAGGCAGGTGCAGGACAACCAGTGGATTGGGCCCAGCCAGCACGGGTTCATGAAAGGCAGGTCCTGCTTGACCAACCTGATCTCCTTCTATGACCAGGTGACGCGCCTAGTGGATGAGGGGAAGGCTGTGGATGTGGTCTACCTGGACTTTAGTGAAGCCTTTGACACTGTCTCCCACAGCATTCTCCTAGAGAAGCTGGCGGCTCATGGCTTGGTCAGGCGTACTCTTCACTGCGTAAAAAACTGGCTGGACGGCCGAGCCCAGAGAGTTGTGGTGAATGGAGTTAAATTCAGTTGGCAGCCGGTCACAAGCGGTGTTCCCCAGGGCTCAGTTTTAGGGTCAGTCTTGTTTAATATCTTTATCAATCATCTGGATGAGGGTGTTGAGTGCACCCTCAGTAAGTTTGCAGATGACACTAAGTTGGGCGGGAGTGTTGATCTGCCTGAGGGTAGGAAGGCTCTGCAGAGGGATCTGGACAGGCTGGATCAATGGGCCAAGGCCAATTGTATGAGGTTCAACAAGACCAAGTGCCAGGTCCTGCACTTTGGTCACAACAACCCCATGCAGTGCTACAGGCTTGGGGAAGAGTGGCTGGAAAGCTGCCCAGTGGAAAAAGACCTGGGGGTGCTGGTTGACAGCCGGCTGGACATGAGCCGGCAATGTGCCCAGGTGGCCAAGAAGGCCAACGGCATCCTGGCCTGTATGAGAAATAGTGTGGCCAGCAGGAGTAGGGAGGTGATCGTGCCCCTGTACTCGGCACTGGTGAGGCCGCACCTCGAATACTGTGTGCAGTTTTGGGCCCCTCACTACAAGAAGGACATTGAGGTGCTGGAGCCTGTCCAGAAATGGGCAACGAAGCTGGTGAAGGGTCTGGAGAACAAGTCTTATGAAGAATGGCTGAGGGAACTGGGGTTGTTTAGCCTGGAGAAAAGGAGGCTCATGGGAGACCTTATCACTCTCTACAACTACCTGAAAGGAGGCTGTAGAGAGGTGGGTGTTGGTCTCTTCTTCCAAGTAACTAGTGATAGGACAAGAGGAAATGGCTTCAAGTTGCGCCAGGGGAGGTTTAGATTGGATATTAGGAAAAATTTCTTCACCAGAAGAGTTGTCAAGCATTGGAACAGGCTGCCCAGGGAAGTGGTGGAGTCACCATCACTGGAGGTGGTCAAAAATATGTAGATGTGGCACTTTGGGACATGGCTTAGTGGCCATGGTGGTGTTGGGTTGATGGTTGGACTTGATGATCTTAGAGGTCTTTTCCAACCTTAATGATTCTATGATTCTATGATTCTATGTAATCTGGATCCATATCATCCAGATACAGGATCGTTAGGAGCCAGATTACTAGAAGTGATCCAGATCATTAGGAACAGCAGGAGATGAGCATTATGCTATGCTGTCACCTGCTCTCCAGGCACACACAGAACTGCTATCAGGGTTCAAGTGCAACCTCAGCTGTATATCTCTTCACCAACTCAGTTGCAAGCCTCAGTGCAGGTTCAGGGTGCAAGGAAAAGAAGGAGGTGAAGCTGACGTGGAAGTAATTGTCTGCACTATATTGCATAACTTGGACTGTTTCCCTCTTCCAAGTAGCTCTGGTCGTTCCTTGGTAGCTTGGGATTTACAGCAGCTGCTTGATGTGAGACTGGCAAAGAGGGCTTCATCCCAAAGGCGGCATGAATCCCATCTGGTCCCTTCAACCAGGAACACTGAATAAGGCAAAGGTAGAGAGATAAGATGCATGGCCAAAGATTGCCAGCTGCAGCCCTACAGGGCTGCGGCTATGAACCCAACAGCCTCCTCCTGGCTCACATCCAGAGAGCTCCACTTTGCCTTTCCACATTCCCTAAGGCAAACCAGGCATGCAATGTACTAATTTTTTGTTTGTTTGTTTGCATTGCCTTCAAAGGAAGAAATATAAAAGAACAAGGAAAAATGTGTGAAATGGAATTATTTATCCCATCGAAGCTAATCTCTATCTGCGAAATGCCTTCCAACATGGTGGGGGACAGGTCTGAAGTGACTGCACTCGATTCACAAACAGCCACATCCAGGAGACAGGCAGATTTTCAGCATCTGGCTGCATATAATGTTGACAGACATATGAACAATACCATCAGAAAGAAACCTGTCATGTGTCCTTCTCCTACACATTCAGTGTCTGAGTGAAATTCCAATTCTGTTCCAATCCAGAATAAAAGGGACATTTAATTATTTTGGAGCCAAAAGTCTATTTTATGTTTCCCTTCAATTTCAGAAAACTCTGATTACAATGGCTCTCAAGAGGCACTGAATTCGAGAATGATCTTGCGTTCCTGCCTTATCAAGTGTACTTGCACAGACAGGTCACAGGCTACAAGGCAGCCATATCGACCCAAGGCCAGTGTGAGATGGACACTGTCTCACCGCTACAGCACAGATGGAGCCTATGCTGGTTCAGATTTTAGCTCCTCTCCTTGAGCCTCGAGATACAGCCTGGGAGACTCAGCTGGCCCAACATGAATTTAACAAGTTAGCTCGGGAGATACTAAGGGAGTCTTCCGGTTGTATGACTCAAATCCCATGCTCTGCATGCCTATGGCTAGCAGATTGGTATGCAGAATTAATCAGTAGGATCTCCACCATCTATTCTTATCCCCTGTGTTTCTGCTCTCTAAGGTTTAATCAAATCAATTTACAGTTCCACTCACCCTGCTGTACATGTGAGAAAGCAGAAGCTTTCACAGTTTATGTTACTATTTGATTTTTTTTTCCCTGATCTCAGCTTAGGATGCAAGTGAAAACTTCTCTTACACATTAGCCTGCCCAAAGGCTCAAGTTCTCATTATTGTTAGTGTTATACTATTGCCTACAAATGCACTAAATGAAATTCTTGTCTTAGGGAAGCTAGCACAGCCATGCCTGTTCTGTGATCACAGGGACAGGACTCCTTCATACATGCCACTGAAATACCTCTCTGTTTCATACAGCTTTCCATGAAAGCTCTGAATCCCACTAATGAAAACCTCATGAATATGACAGAAAAATTAAGCTATCCCAGTTTTACCTCTGGGTTATCTGAATTCTTCTCCAACATGATACGGGTGTTTATGGAAGTGCCTTGTTTCACTATGCAATGCTAACATGGCTCCAACAATCGTACTTATTTCCAATTCTTTACAGCCACGTTCTGGCACCACCAGAAACTTGCTCATGCAGCCCTGACACCTGCAGTATGGCCCTAATATCCAGCATCATCCTTTTGTTTGGTTTTACTCTCAGTCAAGACTGAAAATAACTCACTGCAGGCTTCCCAGGCATGACGTCCCTGGAAGCATTACATCGCATCGCTTGTGCAGGTGATGCAGACCAGTGGATGGGTGTATGGCACTGACACATACTTTTATCACGTGGACCTTACAAACAAAAGCTGTTTTGTGCATGTTTCCTTTTGGTTCTGTTCAGCTCCTGTGACCTGCCTGACCTCCCCCAAAGGGGAGCTTTTCCATCTGACATCTCTCTCAGACACCCCTCTCTACAGTTCCACCTAATGTAATGAAACACTGGGAAGAGAAAGAACTCTTGCAAAGAGTATGTCTGACCAGCGCAGTCACCCCAGTAATTGCAATAACAGCTAAGAAGGCAGCTGATTGATTTCTGCCTCCAGGTCTACTTCCTGACGGGCTGTCCTTGCACCTTACCCACACACAGTTCTTGTCCAAAACACAGGTAGGTCTGGTGAGAAAGCCAGGGCTAAAAGGCATTCAGAGGTTCAGGGTCAAGTAACATATGCAGATCAGAAGGGAAAGCATGATAGCCCCAAGCTATTTTTCGAACCACAAAACCAGTCTCTCTCCTAGCATATTCCAAGGGATAGCACAGAGTTCTGGGACAAATCCTGGGACAGTTCCTGAACTCTCTCCATCATCTCCACTAATGGCCCCCCCTTATTGTTTGCAGAAGCACACTGAAGAAAAAAGAAATTCCACAGTGTAGAAGTATACCAGCTCATGAAGAATTTGGCAGCAGGTTGGGTCCCTTATATTCACTGCACAGATCTCTGGCCTTGAAGATAACAAAGTTACACCAGACTATCTCTGCTGTGTATGATCACCCTATAAAGAGGAATTTGGGATAATCCAACCCTGGGTTCTGTTCCAGAATCTAGAAGGTACAGAATTTCACACATTTTTACAGCACGCTCGCCATTTCTGTCCTTAACACCTTCTTTCCCTTCTGGAACTGAAGTCCTATCCATTCTTGCTACCCCTCTTTCTTAATATGGTCCTATAGTGATCCCATGTACCAAGTAGGTCAAGACTAGGTTCAGCTCACCTTAGGGGCCCCTGGTATTACTTCATTTCACACGGTCAGCACCAGTACCCTGCAAGGACAGATACCACTGGTTTGCTTAAGGGAAGCTCTGCAATTGCCCCAACATCCTTTTTCAGTGTTGCTTTAGGTCTCCCTGATGGACTGCAAGAAAAGCAGAGGACTTTTACAGACAGGTGCCATGGTTTTAATTTTAAACAAAGGCTATGCCAAGAGATGGACGTAGACAGTATAGAGTGGACACCAGCAAATGTTGGGTGGAAATAGTATAAAGACCAAAGTTAAGACAACGTTTTAGTTATAGTCCCTGCCAAAATGCGTATCACTTCAAAAAAGCACACAAGCATTATGTTTTGCAGTTGCTAATTCTGAGTTACTAATATTTCTACCTTTGCTTCTGATTTTGCCAATAAAGAAGTGTTGCAAGTACAGTATTCCCTATCAATGATGGTCAAGAAAACCGAATATAAGGGAAACCCCAGCACTGCCATATGCAGAAGTTCTTGTAAACAATGGAGCAATGGCTTGCTTGGATGTGTGCGGAGTATGCATGTGTGGATCTCTTCCTTTTTAGAGAGGAATGTGATCCTGAACAGCAGCTCACTATTGGGCCAGACTTTATTCCCCCATGGGGACTGCAGAGGAAGATCCTCTGTGTTAGAGCCCCTAACTGATCCCAGTGCAATCCCCTCCCACACACACTTGAACTCCCACTCCTATAGCAGCTCTGCTCCAAATTGATACTCTATGGGGGAAAGAGGAACTGAAAATGGCATAGGGGAGGAATCGAAGAAGAAACTAAACTTTTCTTCATTCTCTACTGCTCACCACCCTACACCCATTGAAGCAGAGATACAAGGAGGCTCTGGGATAGATGGTGTGGGGCAGTAGCATATGGGGATGGGCTCTGTAATGCATCACAGATTAAGTACCTCATAGTTTTGGCACACTCAGCAGCACATCCTTTCAGAAATGAGTGCCATGGAGGCCATGGTGGCAGCACATTGTCCCTTCTCTGCCAAAACAGGAGATCTGAGTAACAGAAGAGACCTTCTCGCTGTTTTTCCTGGCAGACACAACCTTGTCCTAGCCAGACCCTCTGCAGTCCCTTCTTCCTAGCACCAGCACAGTTAAACTGGAACCATGTTTTCACACCCATAGAGAGGAAGTTCAGGCTAACCTGGCATGTAATGATAGGCAATCCTGCTGCTGAGATGAGACAGAGACGGGGGCCAGGAGACATCACGGAGATGGGAAGCGACCAGCAGATGGTGTTCAAGAGCCCAGCTCCACAGCTAGCACAGACAGGCTTCAAACCTCTCCCCAAACCCAGCTCTTACTGGGACACGCCCAGCCACGTCACAAGAAAAGTGAGGCACTTCTGCTTGCACACGTCTTCCTTAGATGGCTCAGCAAGACTGTGCTATTAATTTGACCTCTTGTTCCTATTTTTAGGAGAATTACTGCCAGGATAGTTTATGAGAACCGTAAATCACAACAGAGGACTGTCTACATAGGGAGGAGGTTTCGATCTCAGCAGAGAGCATTACAAACCAGCAAAAACAAAACAGCAGACAGTGACTGGAAGCTGAAACTAGACAGGTTCAGACTGAAAAGAATCTGCCAATCATGAGGGTAAGTATCGACTGGAACAGCTTGTGAGGGGGCTGTGCACTTTTTGTAGTTCCTCCATTGGGATTAAGTGCCTCTTTGTAGAAAATCTGCTGTATTCCAGTCAGAGAAAATGATGGGAACCCTGAAGCCCCTGACTTGGCGGTGCAGCGGCTCGGGCTGGGTGGGCTAGCAATCCCTTTTGCCTTCCAAATCTTGCAACTCCCACAGTGCCTTGGAGCAAAGAGAAACACATACGCCACTCCCCCTCACTGTCACTTCTGGGAGTGTCACCAGCCGCTGCATGGTGGTGGACAGGCAGATTTGGATCTGAAAAGGATGTCTGCAACACACTGCTAAGGAAACAGGAAATATGAACAATGTGAGCAGAGCAGAAAACATGTGACCCCAGTGAAATCCTCCTGCATCTGTATTTGCTGCATGGAAAAGGGACCAAAGTATCTCTCAAAACATTCAAAAACAAGAACACAAGCACTTCCCTCCCACGAGATTTCATAGGATCAGAAGTCCATATAACAGGGGTACATGCAGAGGTAGACAAGAGTCAGCCACCCAACAGGCCTCATTCTCCMTGACAAGTGATGGTTTTCATTTGCTGTGATCATTTTCATCTGCAGAAACACAGGGACAGGATTCTCCTGATATATGCACAGGAGAAAGAAACCAGAAATGAGCGGCAAATGCAAAAGGCATCTCAAAGCAGAGAGGGCACTGGAGCTCTTCAGCACCAAACCACGCACCAGAGAGCTACCAAAGGTGAGCATATGAAGTAAGAGCAGATCTATGGAGTTAACCCACCTAGTCCAGGACACCAGCACTGACAAGAGGCAGAAGGATATGCTTTTAAAGGCAGAGCACACGAACCTGACTATTACCTGTGGCCCATTCACCCCACATCCACAGGCATTGGGTTAAGGATGTCAGGGAGAGAAGGACAACCACTGTGGGCAGAACAGCCACCCCACAGCATCACAACCTATCCAGAGGTGACACACCTGACCAGGGAACAGTGTTTCATCTATGCGCTGTTAAGCACAGATTGTCTAGAAGCATGTCTGAAGAGAATGACAACTGGGTCAGACATCCTGGATGCTCCATGTGAAAAAGAGCACCGGTTATGGCCTGCATGTTGAAGCCCTGGCACTTGCTGTCTAGCTGAGCCAGCTCAGAACAGGGCAAGATGTCCAGCAGTGGGGGTGCCTCTCCCACTCCACCTATTCTTTCTGACTATTTTGTTTTTCTTTTCTTTCTCACTCTTCTTGATCAAGTTAGCAGCAGCCCAACTCATCCTATTCCTTTGGAAGACCACCTGGCAATGTGAACCCCTCCCAATGGGGGAAAAAAAAGAAAACCAAAAGGGGTTTTACGCAGCAAAGTGAGGCAACAGGGAGTGAAGGGCCCACACACACCAGTCCATCCCATGCTGACTGACCCCCTGAGACAAGTTCAGCCTTGCTCAATAGAGGAAAATCACTTCCCATTTTCAAACTGCAGGAAATCCCCATTCCCCTTCAAAGAGGGATCCTAGGGAGGAAACATCTGTGCACTTAAAAGCCTCAGGTCCCTGAAGATGTGTTAGCTTGCATTGTACTTGGGCAGAGTGCAGCCCAGGGGCTCTCCTGAACACACAACCCAAGGTAAAGCAAAACAATCCCAAAACCACAAATGCAGGCCCTGAGCAACCTGATCTAACTCTGAACAGGGGGTTGGACCAGACACCTCCAAAAGTGCCTTCCAGTTTAAATTCTTCTATGATTTTATGATCCTATTTCAAAAGAGCATCCAGCCTTGGAACAAATTAAGAGGATGCCTTTAGCTGTGGGAAAGATTTGAATTAAATGCAGTGTCAGGACACTTACCTGTTGTGGCCACTCAGAGTCACACTGCACTTCTGCTGCAGACACAACAGCACAAAGAAAGGCTACAGGGTCCAGCTAAGCAGCTCCCCTGCAGTGTCCTGCCCAGTGCTGGAAGATCACTGGTGACAGAAAGCTGGACAAAATGTGCAGGGGAAACTCCCTGCAAGAAGCAATGCAAGGACACAGCAGAGAAAAACTGCCATGATATGAACCTGCACCAGAACAGCCCTCTGTCCTGCAGGGAAAAGCTTGCTCTGTACTGACATTACTGAGCTTCTGTTTCTAACTGCAGTTTTTATAAATACCTAACTTGGCAAAAAGATGTGTGTCAGCCCAAGGGTATGAAGCAGAAATAAGGCAGACATGGTGCAGTCAAAGAAATGGGGCCTGTTTGGTGAACACAGCTGATGCTGCAAACAGTATTTGCTAGTGAGAGAAGTCCACAGAAGACCCTTGGCTGCAAGGGTGCCTACACCAACACTCGTGTCCATCCCAAGTTTGTCATGAAGATCCCAGCACTGAGAAGTGCCCCGCAGACCTTCCCCAGGCTGGGCACGGGCATGCCTGCACCAATGCATGCCCTGGCGAAGGGGAATGCCCGGGGCACCTCTGAACCCCTCCAGCATTACCCGCAGCCCCTCTCTCTCTAGTACTGAGTCATTCTGTATTTTGTTCATTTTTATGCAATCTTTCTTGCTCAACATTTGGTTTCCATGGAGTCACATACACTGTGTGAAACATTTATATTTAGAAAATGGAACAGGTCATATGACCTGTCTCGGTTGTCATGGCAGCCAGCACAGCTCCTGTTTGGCTGAATCTGATGGCACACGGCTGCTGGGGACAAGTCGCCCTCCCTGGGTGGCCCTGTGCGCACAGCCTCTGCAGCAGAAACATGGCAAGACACTGCCAATGCCACTGCCCCTCCAGCCCCCACAGCCTGACCAATGGCATTCCTCTTCTTTGGGCACCATGCCTCATCTCTGGCCACCTTCTGTAACACCAGCCCTCTTTCTCAAAGAGAAACAGTCCCTTTGCCTGTGCCAAGTGTTAGGGCATCTCAGAGCGCTCCTTGCACTGCCAGGCTGGAGCAGTGGGCTGAGCTATGCCCAGCACAAACCCCACATGCCAGTCTAGCAGGACAGCTCTCATTTCTCCCAGTCTTAAAAATCTCCCTGCCCTAATAAGTCTCCTCTGTGTCATGCCAAAGTCTTCTTCACCCCCTCTTTCTCCTAAATAACTTCAGCATCTCCGTGCAGCTACTGTTTCCTTGGATGCCATCTCTGCCACCTTCCTACCAACCCACCACAGCTGTGACCAGGAGGACCAGGTGGTCCTTGTGCATAGGTCTCTGCTCTGGGACCAACTCTCCTGTAGCTCTGCACCCTTCAACTTCCTATTTGACTCTGAAATGCAGTGTGCACGCTTCCCACCCAGCTCTACCTCCCCCGCTGTCCCAGCCAGATTCACAGCTGCCAAAATCCTCCCTCTCCTCCCACCCAGCCCCTGGCTGCGGTGCAGGAATGTGCCCAGAACTTTGCTTTAAGGTAATATCCATGAATAGCACCATGTTTGCAGAGAATTAGCCTTCTGGGACTGGTGTACTTTTTTCTGCCAGTACCCTAAACTAGGGAAAAACAAACTATTTCTGAAGGATACATGACCCAGGGAGACAGACTGTGTGATGTTTTCTGGCTCAGTGCTGTGTGAGAGATCAAAATGGGTGGGAAGAGAAATGCTCTGCTCCGTGAATCCCACCTAGACCCCTTCAAAACAGGGGGGCTTGAACCAGAGGTGAAAAATCCACATTAACTCCAGTGAGTGCAGCTCAGTCCTCTCCCTTCCTTCTCAACACGTGCCTGGTACACGAAGCCACATATGGGGTCAGGCTGGGAGAAGCCAACGGCACTGAGCTGCAGCTGAGCGCATCCCCTGTGGTGGGTCTCATGAGACCCACGGCACCAGGTCTGGTCCTGCTGCAGACGATGCTCACTCACTGGCAAAGCAGCAGTTCAGGGAGGTGCTTTGCAATGGCTATAAGAAAGATGGCCCGGGGAGGGGGGGGAATTCAATGTGGGGAAAGAGCAAGGGAGTGGGGCCCTGATTTGGGGAGGGTGGTTAGCAAGAAAGAGAATAAAAAGCCTGTGATGGCTCCCAATCTGGGGAGCTGCAGGTGTGGCAGGAGGGTGAGCGCAGTTTGCCTGGCTGCTGGCTTTCTCACCTCTTGCTCTGCCTGAGCTCTCAGCACACTCCCAAGCAAGTTCATCACTTTCCTGTGCTCCCTTTTCAGTGTGCTCACAGCCAGTGTGTGTGCTACCCTTTGACAGTATTTAGCACTAACTGACAAGGGCGTAGAGTCCCGGCACTGAATTAGCAACCAGGAAAGGGGAAACGAAGTACCACCGTCACAGCAGTTGCCAAAGACCCTGAACAGCCGGATGGGAGTGGTGTCTGCTGAGTAAGAAAGCCTGTCTAGAACATGGTGACCATGGCTACATGCATATGTGTATCCCTGCAAGTATAATGTGCATATACACACAGGGAGCTCAAGAATCACCCCCTAAGAAAATACATAGTTGTTTTTCCTTTCTGTGCTAATGGACAAAAAGTCATTTAATGGACAAATCTGTTTTGGGGAGGCCAAAGGTGCACTTGGCCAAGGAGGGGTCAGCCATGCAGATTGCTGCGATGAAGGGCCCAGCTCCACACACAATGGAGCACAGAAGAACAGTAACAGCAACACAGAGGGACAATGATGGGTGGGAAACTGAGATAACCTAATCCCACAAACAGAGCACCCTGCCTGGAGCCTTCCCTGTACATGAGAGCAATCAGCCCCATTGTCTGGGGTGAAAACCATCCCAATGAGTCAAGGGAAAGACTCTCTAGATCATCTTACAGACTGATACTGCCTCTAGGGGTATGGGACTTATTATGGGATGCAGGCAAAGAGCATCTTGGAATTATACAAGACAAGGGATGGCTAGGGGAAGAAACAAAGGTGGGGGAAGGGAGGAAACCAGTGTGGGAAAACGGAGGGGTAAGGGGATGAAAGCATCTAGACGCGTGTAAATGGGCAGCTGGTCATCACATTTGTCTGTCCATGCCCTGAGTCTGATCACTGCAGTCTGTCCTGTCTTCTTATTAAAATCCATTTCTAACTGTTTTCCTGGGTAAAGAGCCTCTCCATTCAGTATGCATGTGCATGCATGGAGATTTAATTAGTGCCAGCAACTGGAGTGGGGACCACAAGTCATAGGGGCCAGTGCGTTTGCAGTGCCAGCAACTGGACTACTGGTGTATCATGCGGGTGCGTATCAAGCTGGACTAGCCAGGTATCGAAATAGCTCTAAGTCTTGGCCAGATACTGGAGAGACCAGAGGGTCTTTGAGCTCCTACTGGAGGGACCAGGAGATCCAAGACAACTACTGTAGGGACCGTAAGTTCTGGTTGTTGGCTGAGACGGATCTGCTTATGCATGTCTCTGTGTGTGTCAGGTGAAGGGATCCATGGCTCAGCTGCCAGGTAGACGTGGTATCTAAATGCTGTTACTGGAAGGATCTTCAGTATGTGTCCGTGCGTGTGCTGGTGCGTGCAAGGAGGTCTGCGAACCAGCAACTGGAGTGGGGCTGCGGTCTCAGGGGCTGCATGACCAGCTGCCAACAACTGGGGAGACTGGGATCCACAGCCAGCTCCTGGACAGACTGTCCCAGGCCACTTACTGGAGAGCTCCACATTGTATATATGTATGCATTCCCTACTAACAGACCTTTATCCTTTTTCAGCCAGAAAG
The DNA here is from genome assembly GCA_030449065.1 of Oceanodroma leucorhoa. Classification (NCBI taxonomy): domain Eukaryota; kingdom Metazoa; phylum Chordata; class Aves; order Procellariiformes; genus Oceanodroma; species Oceanodroma leucorhoa. Next base: position 160,437 of record JASVER010000247.1, on the reverse strand, counting down.
GGGAAACAGGATGAGGTGTTGGTGCTGTTTGTGAGAGTGCTGAGTGTTTCTGTCTGTGTTGATCTGTGTGGCTGGCCATGTGTACATGTACAGAAGAACCATGCATGTGAGTTTGTGTTGTATGCCTACTGGGAATACATGCTTTGCCTCACTGCCATCTGGACCTGGGGATATGGAACTGTGGCAGCCTTGCCTCTAGTGGGCTACCCGATTCAGCAGCCCCTAACATGGGGGTGCTGCATGCATTTCCCAGCCCTTGGTATTCATCTTTCCAAGTGCTGATGTGGAGGACAGTTAGCTGAGGCGGAATCATCCCAGTCCAAAACAAAGCTAAGCAAGGATGAAGAGAGATACCTCACATGTGCCTGTCCCCTGTTATAGCCTTGGGGGAATGGGGGAGGATTGCAGCATATCTCTGTGTTCATGCCTTTGTGCAGAAGCTCAGCTCATCAGCACCAGTTTAAGAAAAACCTTCACGGAATATATCTGCCTAAACTCTAAGGCACGGGGTACTGAAAAGAGGCAGATCTCCGCATCAACATGTGGCCTTGGAGACCCTCATGGGAAGTCAGCATATGTACCATACGGAAGTTAAAAGGCAAGTGCAAGAATGCCAGGAAAGACTGGGCTGGTATCTCTCACCCGTTCCCAAGCACGGCTGTATCCAATTGCATCACTCAAACATGGAGCAATCCCCCCAGCAGTCCGTTTTCCTCTAGCAGTCAAGGAGTTTCTCTGAAATACCTGCAGTCCTTTTTCTTCTTCCCAAAGAGAAATAAAGAAGTTACCACTCTCCCATTCCTCTTGTTTTCTTTTCAGCACCGTTGTTCCTTGCTGTTCACCGAGTTTACATTTGCCATCTCCAATATGAGCTGTGGAGGTCTGTGAATGATTCATCTCCCCGCATACAGCCAGCTTGGGTCACCAACAAGCAGCACACTGAGTGCTCTGCCCTGCTACCTTTCTGTTATTAGGAAATGAAGCCATAGTGTCTTCCTACTATGATGTCTTGAAATAACAGGATGTGGCCAGGTGGGACAAAGCTCATTTTTCAAGAGATCCAAAGCTGACAATAGCACAGTTTCATGTTTGTATGCCTAAGCTCTGCATGCTGCCGCATGCAGGCTCACTAGGCTCACTAGGATATGACAAAGTTTGACACAAGCTACTTGAGTCACAGTCCCATCCCCTCAGTAGGAATTGAGACCCAGAGCTGTGCCACAGGCTGACATGAGCTGACTCTCCTGGATCCTAAGACTTCCCCAGGCAAGAGTTATCACACCATGGCTTGGTAGAGTGGGAATGGGCAAGAGAAGGTAAAAGCCTGGGGATGAGGCAGCGCCAGCACTTTGAGAGCTCTGGGCTGGATGTGCCCTGTGCCAGGGCAGCCCGGGAGGAGGCAGGAGCCCTCCTCCCCTTGCCCTGCTCAGGAGGGATGTGCCGCTCTGTCTGTGACATTAGCATGTGGTACAAGGCAGAGCACCAGGGCCAAGCACTCTGAAGGGCTTTGTTGTCCTGGGCAGCCAGGGACAACTGGGCTATTGTTGAGCAAACCTCGTACTGTAGGAGTCACTCCCATATGCCCAGAGAGTCACAAGGCCAGGTCAGGCCAGCTGCAGCATTACTGCTTGTCTCCAGTTTGAAATGACACGCTGCGGGAACAGATCCCCCTCTGAGTGACTGCAGTGTAACACACTAGCAAGATGGTCAGAGGCCCAAGAGGCAGCCAGGGAGCTGGGGGCATGCTGCTTGCTCCAGGTGCTCTGCACGGGATAGGTGACTGGAAGCAGTTAAAAAAAGAAACTTCCCACAGCCACCTAAATTTTCGGTTTGACCCCTCTCCCTCAGCTGCTGTATGGAAAAGGGGGGCAGAGAAGTCACCCACAGCAGGCTTGAGGGCAGGCAAAGAGCTGGGCAGCACGGCTGTCTTCTGCACTCCTAGGGCCCTGTGAGTGCAGCTGATTTTGGAGAAATGAAACATCTGGGAAAAATGCCAAATGTTTTTATATGGGGCCTCCAGCCCATACGCTGCAGGAAAGCTCAGCCTGGCTAAGCGCTCTCTGCTATACCCGCTGACACAAAACGCTTTTACCAGCCTGGGACGAAGCCCCAAGCCAACCCATGCTCACCTGCATGCAGGAACATGTCCCCTCTCTCCGGCCAGGGCCAAGAAGCACTGACAGCTTTGCGGGATTAGATGCCGTGTCAGGATTGGATATTTCACAAGACGTTGCAGTGAGCTGCAAAATGCATGCACGAAGAACTGGAAGGGAGCCCCAAGCCATTCTGGTCTTTGTGGGGATGTGCCATACCTCCTCCTGCCACCACCATCCCCAAACAATGCCACAGGCTTTTATCTGAAGACAAATGTGAAGAAGTAACTGCTTAAGTAGGAAAAAACTTGAACAGAAACCTAGCAGAAATAAGAAGAGGTGGTAGAGAAACCTGTTCCTTGCCCACTGTGTGGCTCTTTCAGGTCTCTTGATCTCGTGCACGGGCTTCCTGCGTTGCACCACACTTTGCATTGCCCTCCTGGTCCCTCAAACAAAACCCCTCCTGGAGGCACAGGCAGGGAGCCCTCGGCCCCCCCGTGGGCTGCCTGGCCATTTGCTGACCCTTCTACCAGCCCTGCTGCACCCGGCAGCCTGGCAGCCTGTCTGCCTTTAGTGTGCTCCACAGCTCCGAGGAATTACAAGCATCCTCTCTTCCAGCAGCATTGCCTGACCCGAAGCACAGCAGCCAGGTAAACAAATCCCAGTGTCAGCCATGGCAGTAACACAATAAAAGAACTGCCCCCAGCAGCAAAATACAAGTCGGATTGCAGGCGTCCAGCATTTCATGCGGGGACAACGTGAATGTGGTGCCATCGCAAGAGCTATTAGCGACACTCACTTGATTTTGTGATTTACACGGAACTGGGACACTTTTCCATGCCAGCAATGCACAAGGTGCAAAAAGAAGTTATAATTAAAAATAAAATAATGAAAAACATACAAATCGCTATGAAAGAAAATTTTTCTCTCAAGGGTACAATGTATCTATGCAACATAACATACCTTCATAAACATATGCCACTTAGAAGGGGGCTGTGCCAGCGCATGCCTTTACTTGCTTCATTTCTCATACATCACTATGTTTTTTTTAACAAGCATGATTCCACTGCTATGTTCTGCAGTTTTACAGACACAATAAAGTCACTTCATAACAAATAATGATTAGTCTGTTCTTTTAGGAAGGAAGGGGTTCTCCCTTAAGTTATATAGACTCTCTCCCACATGCACACACAAGCATGCACAGCAAAGCTGAGGCATGGCAACATCCACCTCTGCTGCAGCCATCTGCCAAAAATGGTTATTTACAAAAACATTTTGGAGCAAGTGACTTACATATTTGTAAGTTAGAAAAGCAAGTAAAAGCATCATAGAATCTGGTCAGACCTCCATTGCTGGTGTATTCTCCTCAAGGGAAGTTAATGAAAGGATATTCTGAGATTGTCCAAAGAATAATGCGGGTTAGTTGTCTGTATCTATCTTTAATTACTTTTTTAAAGACTTTAAATATCCTCTCTCTTTTAGGAAGAATGTTGGGACTAGGTCCCTGATAATCTCATGTTAATGATCTGCATTTCTAATAAGATATTTTTATTATAAATATTATCTCAAAATCTATGCAATTAAAATAAAATTGGAATAGTTAATTCAGATTCTGTTCCTGGCCCCAGGCCTTAAGCAAAGCTATTAAGGTTTTGGCATATTGTAGCTACATTTTCCTTTAAAATGAAATTTACTTCCCCCTGTTGCTGTGGTAGGTCAGGATCCCCAAATAAAGCTTCTAGTTACTTTTGCAGGCAGCCTGGATGCGGACTTTTTTATTTACAATCTTCTTCAATTTTTCTTGAATAGTGTTTCGCTGCAGAGAAAACCTGTTATGCAGTCCCGACCTGATATTCCCTGGTTTAAATGGCCCTCCACGACCAAAACTTTGGGAATCTCAGATGCAGAGAAAACAACTAAATGGCCAAGATACAAAGTGCTGCCAGATGCACATTCCTGCACCCTCCCTCGTAATCTCTCTCAGGCACAGGGAATGTAACTGTCGTTGCCTGTAACTCTGCAGTACAGCACACTCAGACAGACACGATATTTAGTTTTTATTTTTGCCGCTGCTACAATTCTTAATAAATGAGCAAACGAAAAAAAGGCAAGGGAAGAAGGCCATTCCCACAACTTGCCAAGGCCGAGCGAGGCTGCTGGAGCCCTGGCCAGAGCCTCCACACGGAGCTGTGGCTCGCCTTGGACTCCTGCCTGCCCGCCGCTGTGGCCAGAGAGACAAACAGGCAGCCACCGCTGGAGCATGGGTGGGCGCTAGTCTGGGAGTGGGGCTGGTGTGATGGCAAGCAGGAGGCCATGTGCTCATCCCTGCTGGGGGGCAAGGTGACAAGGGGAGGACTGGGGGCTTTAGGGCTCTATGGTGCAGTGCAAAACATTTGCTCCCCCCTCGCAGCTGGGACACAGGTCTCCTGCTGGGCTCAGCGGGCACGTCCTGCAGGGAGAGCCAGGCTGACACGTGTGCTTGCTGCATCTGCAGCATTTTTCCAGGGGTCCCTTCTCTAAAAATGCAAAGTGTGGGACTGCCTTTGTACGCTGACAGAGGACTGAGATGTCACTAAAACTAAATTCTCCCTCTCCGCCAGGCTCAACAACTCTGGAGGTTGCTCAGGCAGGACATGCTGAGCACGACCACAAGCATCTCTGCCTGGCTGCCTTGACCCCCTCCCACAGGAAGGTCTGGACGAGCGTGGCAGAATTGCCTGCTGGCACCAGAGTACGCTGTATTTGTTTACAACCTGCTTTCCCTTACAGGAATGGAAAAAAGTGCAACTGTGACATACAGGTAATGCAGCACCATCAGCTGCTTCTGAAGATCATAGAATAGTTTGGATTGGAAGGGACCTTTAAAGGTCATCTAGTCCAACCCTGCTGCCATGGGCAGGGACATCTTCAACTAGATCAGGTTGCTCAGAGCCCCATCCAACCTGACCTTGAATGTTTCCAGGGATGGGGCATCTACCACCTCTCTGGGCAACCTGTTCCAGTGTTTCACCACGCCCATTGTAAAAAATTTCTTCCTTATATCTAGTCTAAATCTACCCTCTTTTAGTTTAAAACCATTACCCCTTGTCCTGTCACAACAGGCCCTGCTAAAAACGTTTGGCACCATCTTTCTTATAAGCCCCCTTTAAGTACTGGAAGGACGCAAGAAGGTCTCCTCGAACCTTTCTCGTTTCCAGGCTGACTAACCCCAATTCTCTCAGCCTTTCATCATAGGAGAGGCGTTCCATCCCCCTGACCATTTTTGTCGCCCTCCTCTGGACCCGCTCCAACAGCTCCATGTTTTTCTTGTGCAGAGGGCTCCAGAGCTGGACGCAGTACTGGAGGTGGGGTCTCACCAGAGCAGAGTCGAGGGGCAGAATCACCTCCCTCGACCTGCTGGCCATGCTGGTTTTGATGCAGCCCAGGATACGGTTGGCCTTCTGGGCTGCGGGTGCGCATTGCTGGCTTATGTCAGCTTTTCGTCCACTGTACCCCCAAGTCCTTCTCCACAATCCCTTCATCCCCCAGCCTGTATTGACACTGGGGATTGCCCCGACCCAGGTGCAGGACCCTGCACTAGGCCTTGTTGAACCTCATGATGTTCACATGCACCCACTTCTCAAGCTTGTCCCGGTCCCTCTGGATGGCATCCCGTCCCTCAGCTGTGTTGACCGCACCACTCAGCTTGGTGACGTCTTCAAACTTGCTGAGGGTGCACTCGATCCCACTGTCTATGTCATTGATGAAGATACTAAAACAGTACCGGTCCCACTACGGACCCCTGCAGGACACCACTCATCACTGATCTCCATCTGGACACTGAGCTGTTGGATGTGTCCTCTGGATGCGTCCATCCAACCAATTCCTCACCCATCGTACAGTCCACCCAAAGATGACCCTTGCTGGGCAGAGCAGCAGAGGATGTCCATGCTGGGTGAGAGCCGCATGCTCCCCTCTCTCCCCTGCAGCTTCTGCTGCTCCTGGGAAGGACTGAGCTGGTTCGCATCGATCCTGGCAGCACAAAGTCCTTTCTGTAGCTGCTCTCCCCTCCCTGGCGCTCCTGCACAAAGGCTCCACTCCTTCTTCTGGCCTTTCTGATTTGGAGGAGGACACCCACAGAGGACACGCTTGTCTCTCTCCCACATGCCACCTACCCAGGCCTGTAAAGTGAGCCATCATTTCAACAGACCAGGCAGTTCTTGGTGACATGGATGTCTCTTACCTCTGACATACCACCACGGACATGAAAGGCTGTTCATGTTTACTTTCGAATTAGTGGCATACCTTTGAGCATTTGAAAAACCTCAGTTTCTTGTCCTCAGAGCTACTGCTCCCGGCCCTCTGCACACTAAAGGGAGCTCAGATCTCATTTGCCCAGTTTATCTCTTTTAAATGAAACTCCACAGTACAAGCATTTCATTTGAGAAGAAGAATATCCAGGTCACCACATGTGTGTAGTGAAATTCATTTAGTCCTGGGATGGCCCATATACAAGAATAACACTTAAGCCAGCACACTGCAGACGGTGGGATGACAAAGGCAGACCTCAAGAAAAGTGCCGGGAAACAGCGCAGCTGAGCAGGTCCAGGACAGGGAGACTCATCAGTCAGAGGTGATCAGCTGCAGCTGGGACAGATGCATGCAGCAAAGTGCAGCGGGCAGAAACACAGACAGGAAATACAAAGATGATATTCAGCTTGGAAAAAATGCAAATACAAGAAAACAGCCCAAAAAATAGCCAGTGGGAGGGAAATCCCTGGAAACAGTTGTTAATGAATTTTCATTCATCCCACCCGGTAACTGAGCATCCTCAGAACACCACAGTGAGTGTCACTGGGTCACCTCCCCCCACTCTCTTTGCCCAGTCACTCCCCTGTCTCACTAACACTGGTTTAGAGGAAATCAATAAACTGCCCATTTAAAAACTGCCACGTTTCCCTTCTAGACCCTCCATTCTCTTCAGACTTTACCAGACATCAAGCCCCGAATTGGACGTCTATGAGGATGCATTTTTGCTTCACGTCAGATTTGTTTATGCAGCAAAAATGATGGAGGAAGTTCTTAGAAAAAAGGCCAATGTTAAAGCATGGTTATGCCAACAGTCAACCAGTACTTGGGTGATATGCATAGGAAATTTAGAACTTTTTCTAGGAGATGGTGGTTGCTCCTGGCAGGACTTCCATGGACCCTGGGAACAGCAGGCCAGGTTATAAACTGCGATGTTGACACATCACCAGAGCTTCCCTTTCTTTCTCAAGTTCAGCTATTCTGTTGGTGAACTGCTAGTCAGTGACATGCACCACTGATGCAATATGTGACTACACTATTACCCTTAGACATGGAATATGAGACACAAAAGTACAGAATTCAGCACTGAACTCACCCTCAAATATCATTATTTCTATACAATTCACAACTTTTGCTGTTCCAAGAGGAGTAAGCTTCAGCCTGAGCATGCTACCTACAGAATGAGCAAGCACAGAAATTGCCTATTGCCACAACAGCAAAGTTTAAATGTAATTTTGGCTTTGAGTTACTGCAGTTATACAAAGGGAGCCAGAGGTATCAAGCCTGTATGACTTAATTGCCATTATAGATAAAGCTCATTGCAGAGCTGAGAACTCAATGTACACATTTGGAGGAAGGCTGGCCCCCTAATCCCTGGGACTATCCTACAATGAGGACGCATTTCCAACACGGTCCAGACACTGTGACCTGCTGCTTACTCAAGATTCATCACCAAGCCACACCATCTCTCAAAGCAGATACAGAAAATCTATCATCTGCTTGGTTGTTCTACATCCAGCAAGTTAATCTTATGAAATTCAGCATTTCAATATACATCTTCCTCTTATGTCCACTGGATATAATTACCTCTTACTGCTGCAGTGAATTTTAATAATTATAACATGGAAACATCAGAAGTCATTGGGACTGGAAACCCTTTGTGCCTGGTGCTATGCGTGGAAGGAAAGGAACCTTTTAGATGATTGGTTTTAAATGAAAAATAAGCTGCCAGTTACTCTTATGACAAGTACAGAAGTGTAAGTGCAAAAGTAGATAAAATCAGCAGAAAAGCATTAACAGTAACAGGAAATGTCCTATAAACGCAGCAGTATTAAGAGGAAGACCAAGTAAAGGAAGCAGTTGTGGCTCTGCAGAGAAGAGCTACCCATGGATGATCATGTTCAGTATCTTCAACAAAAAGTCACCTGTTAATAAAAAGTCATCCACGATCAAGGGGCTGTCATAATTAATACTAGCAACAAAGGAAGATCTCAGCCTGCAATAGGGAAGGAATAAGTTGGAGAACACTGCGATTGATTAATTCATCCTAAGACTTTGTGCCTAGCTTGGAGAAATGGGAAAAGAAGGAGACGGAGTTGTGGAACAGCCAGTTGAACTCCAGTTCCTAGAAAAATAATTGAATAAATTATTTAACGATTTTTTAAGGACCCTGAGAAGACATCAAGGATATAATTAAAAGCCTACACCATTTTGTCATGGATAGATCTGTTGAACCAATCTGATCACCTGCATGTGACTGAACACTAGCTCCAAGGTGGGAGTGGGGCTGTAGAGGTGTCAGCAGTGGTACACCCTCCTAGAGAGACAAACATCATACTGGGAAGGAAAACAAGAGAGCAGCCTGAGAGACATGGACCTGGTAAGACCTCAACTGGAGCTATGTGTCAAGTTTTGATCTTCAGTCTTTAAGATAGGAACAAACTGGCTAGTCCAGAAGAGAATAAAAACCAGAGATCTAGAAAAAACTACGTGAAAGGAAAGAGGAAAAGTTGTTTAATACAGAGCAGGAACAAGTGAGAGGGGAGTGTCTCAGATACGTCACAAAGCTGCTGAAAAGAGAAAAAGGATGGTTTATTTTCCCATCCATCAAAGGTGGGATAAAAATGGGTTTAAATTGCAGGAAGGAAAGTTCAGGATGGAGGTGATACTGAAGCCATGGTATAGCTTGGACTTCCTTAAGAAAAGACCAGATAACTGTTTATAAGAAATGATGTAGGTATTATTGAGCCTTTCTGGGAGCAGAGGAGTGAGCCGATGATTAGAGTATGAGATACGCATACGTACCCTGGACAGTTGTTTTTGAAGATCACGCTATGCTGACGTTCCCTGAGGTGGCTTCGAATAGATGCACTTGATATGAAAATGGAAATATTACTTAAAGTATCACATCATGTATTAAAACCAGAACAAAATCTAATATAAGAAAATGCTACTTAGAAAAGGTCAACGCTTAAGTTGAAAGTTAAGAAGAATTGGGGTGGGGACTATGTAATCTTTCTGATGGCATTCACAATGCAATCTTTAGTAACATTATTACAGATAATTTTCTTCCACAGGCCTCTGATGCTTGAGTTATGTGATTACTGAGAAACTGCTTAACGCTACGTCATTTCTGTCCTCTGGGGGAAATCTATTACAAGGGTAATGGACTCAGCTGTAAAAGCAACTATTTAGACTGACAGCAATTGGGAATACGGCCCTGGAGACCACCGTGGGTTTTACCTCTCCTTTATCCTGATATTTAAGAACAAATACGAGTCATCTAACTACCACCAGCCAAAACAGTAACATCTCTGCAGACACCCAAACCAGGCCATTTTCAAAGGGGTGTGGAAGGCCTAGGTTCAGTTTTATTCATCACTTCTCAGATCAGTCATGTTCCCCTTGCATTCAGACAATTCTCCGTCCATAAGTCAAATGCAAGAGACTTTTCCAGCCCAGTCTGAATAACGAAGCCAGATAAGCTTCTGGACTGATCCAGCAGGCTGTTAAAAATGTCAGTAAAAAATGAATGTGCTTGAATGACAGAGACACAAGGTCATTGTTTTTTAAAAGACCTGGTAGAAACTCAGATGGATGTTGATGTGATCGCAGATCCAAGCCCGTGCTCTACTGTTCAAAGGATTCTGGAAATCAGTGACCTTGGATTTGTACAAAGTACGTTGGGCAGAGTGGTCTCTGCCAAAGCCCTTAGGCACTGCAGCACACACCTGGTTGCAACATCTGAGGGTTTCTGCAAGAGGTTGAAATACGGAGCTGCCCATTTCCCCCTGCAGCCCAGCACCCCAGTGAAGGCGCCATCCTGCAGCCCTGCTCTCTCACATCACCCTGCTCTTCCCAGCATGTGGCACTACCTCTGATCTCATGTATAATTACCTGGACATCATTACCTCAAAGAGGCACAAAGAAATAATTCCTAGACTATAAATCCTCTCCACATGAACCGCTGCGAACTTTTGCATGTGAACCACAGTAGTATTTGCAGTTAAGGTATTTTGAAGCCTGGGACTGCAAAAAAACTGAACGGAGGCAAAGCAAGGCAAGAAAGTTCTGATGAGTCTGCCAATTATATCCCACTGCTTTACATGGGATTTTTAAGGCCACGGGATTTTTAATTCATGTGTTTTGATGAAAAAGGTAGAATTCTATTTTTAATCTAGACCTGATGTAAAAACAAAGGGTTAGAAATTTCCTGGTAACAAGCTGCTACCCTGTGGAGAGCAGAAAAAACAGAGGAGTATTGCAGCACAACTTTTGGTACAGCTAATCCAGGAGTCATGGAAACACCCTCTTGAAAACATCCAAAAACCCAAGCTCCTGAGAGGTAACCTCTGTCAGGAGTTTGCCCTGTTCAGGGTACCTCACTGTCTATACCACTTCCCTCCTGAAACTTCCCCTGAAGTCCACAGGCCAACCTCTCTCTGTGAAACCTATGCAGCTGCACCCAGCTGAATACTTGTGTGGCTCAGAGAGACACATGTGGGAAAAGAAAGCATTTAGGTTCTAGGAAAATTGTTTTAATTGAAACCCAAGAGCCACTTTATGGCTTGTAAAAACCGTATTTGCACCTTCCTGTTCTGCTGCAACAGCCCTGTTCATGGAGGAAGGAATCGGGAGCCCTAGCACAGCCTTGCATTTGCAGGCAGATCTCACCTCCTCCTGGCCACCAAACACCAGCCTTGGCCTCACGCCTAGGAAAGAAGCAGGACGATACAGAACAGATGCTGAATTCAAATTACAGATTGATAACAACACCCCCAGGCTCCTGCTCTCTGAGTTAGCAATAGGAAGAACAGTTTGGCAAGACATGAAAACTACATTTCAGTGTAGCTCCTCATGGAGCTGTTTTGAAAGCAGGGACATCAATATGCAGAGCTGGTCGACGCTCCTGCCTCCGTTCAGCACTGCAGACCACCTGAGTGAACACAGGTGCCCACAGCCAAGCCAGTTGGACTGGTGCTCTCTGATCACTGGGGAGAAACCAGCTCCTTCAGCCTGGACATCTGAAAAAGCATTGGGAGAATTGGACCTCAGAAATACCTCTTCCTCAGTTGGCTATAAAGGAATCTGAGTGACTGGCTCTCTAAAGTATAGATGAACTTGTTGTTCGCTGTCTGCATGTTAAACTGAGAGGTTTCTGCTCCAGRACTGCTCGCCTGTCCACACTTGACCATCACAGCAGAAACAATCCTTGAAGCTTATGAGAAACCTGCCATCCCCCTGGACTCCCCGTGCTTGCTCTCCTGCCTGCTGACTGCCCACGGGCAGCCTCCCTGGGGGTAGGAGGACGTTCACTGCACAGCCTGGCAGCCAACATGTTCCCCAGGAAACGGAGAAGTATGCACTTGACTCCACACAGAGTAAGAGGAAACTGAAGCCATGTCTCCCACTTCCTGCGCTCGAGCTGCTCACCTGCTCAGAAGGTTGGTGGTTAAAGGCCTCCTCCCCCTGCAGCTTTTAACAAGCCAGTGGGCATCAAACACATAGAGCCCTCCTGCACAGCCCCACATCAGGCACTGCAGCTGCTAGGAGGAGCACTCACTCACACCACCCCCAGGACTTCGCCTTTCCCACTAGGGAGCTTTGGGCAGCTCCTGCTAAGCATAAACCAACACTCAGTCCCCTTTTGGAGAAACAAGCATCTCTCGCATTGCCTGTACAAAAGGGCTGGATGCCTGCCTCAGACAGTGGAGATGATAACCTGACTGAGCAGCACACTTACATGGTAGTAACCAGGTGGAGGTCTGGCTCTGGTGCCATCTGTAACACCTTGCGATCTGTGTGCTCAAACTGCTTCACCCCCCTCACCCTAGTCCCAGAGAGGCAAGGGACGTGTTCAGCATCTCTGGAGACCCGGCTACTGCAACCACAAGGTAAAATACCAGGGGAGGCACTGAGCTGCCTCACAGAAGGGTCCTGCTCCTGTCCCCACTCTCGACATTAGCTTTGAACAGGCTCTGGTGCTCAGTGGCCCTGCAAGCTCACCCAGCAGAGAAGCCACCCCAGGAAAACAGCGAGTCGCCTGCTGCTGAGAGCTGGATTGGTTTGTGGAGGGAGGTTCAACAAGGTCATCACAGGACTGCTGCCGAATGCAGATGGGGTTAAAGCAGCAAGGGAGGATTGAAGGGGAGGCCACACCAGGTCAGCTCTCCACCTTCATCGTAGGTCTTCACCTGTCATAGCCTAAACATCATCCACATTGCAGTAAATATTGCTGTGCCCATTGCTGAACTGAAACAGCAAAAGTCTATGGACAAATCCAGGATGTGCGGGATCTGTGTGCCTGTGACATTTGTATACGTGCTGCCTTCCTGTGCAGGCCCCATAGACAAGTGTCTATCTCCCCCACCATCAGTGCTTCAGAGGGTGTCAATAGCGCAGTGGTGCTCCTGCCACAGCAGCTCTGTGTTGTCTGTCCCAAGTTCCTGTAACTGACTGGATTAAGGGAGAAAAGTTGGTCTGATTACAGAAGGAATTTCCCTGGTGAATCCTGCACAGCTAAAAGGTTCTCACCATGTGAAGAAAACCAAAACCTGCTTTATTTGAGGGAAATCGGGGATGTTATCCTGGTCTTGGCCTGACGCTAGTAGTTGTCTTGCACACTTAAACGTATTGAATCTGTGTCTAATTAATCATACGCTACTGCACCATGGCAACACACTTAATATTATTGTTCTTCAGAATAAAATTGTTTAAAAATACAGAGAACTGCAACTTCGCTGTAACTCATGGTGGTTGTTCTTCAGACCATGCTCCTGAGAGAGGGAATCTCTGGAGCTGAAAGCCGTTTTCTCAGCATGCTCTGAGCAAAAATAATGAATGTGACATTTCATGATCTCCACTGAAAGAGAAAAGTCTTTAGACAGGAAACAGGGCTGAGATCAAAATTAGTGTTACAGGAACAGCTTTCAGAACTGGCTTGCTCTTTTCTGGGGTGATATATTTAACTCCTTCAGCTGAAGAAATTGCCTTCCTACTGCTGGAGCTGAAGTCTAGCAGACACAGGAGAAAATGAGCCAACATTGAAGAATTTCTAAATTTTGAAATTTATGTCTTTATTTTATTTATAAATAAATTTCTCACCTTGAGAATAAAATATGGAAGCTGTCAAGGAAGACAACATCATAAATAAAGGAAAAAGCTTACAACAGAGGAAGAAATTGTGTCCTACATTGTAATGATCAGTGATTCACTTCTACTCCTTGGAAATATTCTGATAAGGCAACTGAGGCAGTTACACGTTACATGACAGAGAGAGACAACTGCCGCTCCCCATGGAGCAAATAAGACATCTTATGTGTACAGGCTCCATCAGAGGCCAAGCTGTAACCTTATTTGTTAAAATAAAAGTAAGTATTTTTAAGGATTTTAGCTGCACTGCATCTCAAGCTCTAAGAAGCTGGAGGACATCTGCCCTTCAAGCCACATGCCACCTGAACAAAGAGACAATGACAAACCATGACCTAAAAACATTTGCTATATGCCCTACCCTGGCAGGAGAAGTACTCATGAGAGTTATCTGTTGCATCCAAGCCAAATAGTCCTGTGATGTTAATGCTGCATTTCTCCACAGGGGTACAGGTGTGCACCCCAGACAGGCACCACCAAGAGGTGCTGGGAGCTACACTGTTAAAATAAGCGATGCAAAAACCCACAAGGCCTCTATCACACAGAGCAAGGCAAAGGTTATTAGTCAGCATCATTGTTATTTTCAAAAAAAAAAGGACTAATGACTTGGATTGATTTTGATTCTTCCATAGGTGGTGTGTGTCAGAGAAGATGAAGGTGCATGGTGGTTAAAGCATCTCTCTGCGATGAGAAAAAAACAACAGAAGACTGTATGAGGCTCTCACTTGGTGGTGAGAAGGAAACATCCCATCCCAGCACAGGGAGGGAAAAGCCTGAGCACAGCAATTCAAATCAACCTCCGCAAAACGCTTCCCTCCCATAAGGAGGGGAAGAAGGGCTTTCAAGCTCTCTTCCCTCTAACCACAGGCAAACCACATTGGATCCTCCAGCACTGAAAGCAAAAGTAAATTCCGTACCACAGAAATGAATGTTGAGATTCATTCTCTCCAGGGGCTCACACAGGGGCTGGAAACAGACTGGAGTTCCTGAGCTGCTCTTCACTGGCTGCTAGGGCACATACCCTGACTCCAGCGGCGGCATCTGAGCTCAGGAGCAGTCATGCCCCCAGAAGGCAGCAGGAGGGGGATGGGAGGAAGAGGCTCAGCCACGTGGCTCTAACAGCATTGCATAAATCCGGGACACACACACAGAGCACTAATCAGTGCTAACACAGGGACTACAGGGATTCCTGCTTGCATATTTCTGATCCTGGAGACACAAAAGAGGCATTTCCAGAGATCCACATCTTGTCCAGCAAAAAGCCATTCCATTCAGTGCAGCCATCTTCGTTCCCTGTGTTACAAAAATCACTGTCTTTCAGCTGTAAGTGCAGAGTCCAAGAGCTGCTGCTTTGCACAGGACCCAGTGCACAGCACTCGGCTGGCCCCCTCTGATCAGCCCCGCTCGACAGTACCAGCACCTCCCCCCATCCTGCCGAAATGCTGAAAGACGGTAAGAACAAGCCTATTCATAGTCAACTTGGAGGAAGGGATAAGACCCATTGGCTCCAGAGACTCTGAACCTAATGCAAAGTCCACTGAAGTCAACTCAGAGAAAGAAAAATGATGAAGCAGAAGAGCCCTTCCCAAGAAGAGCTTTGTGCAATTGAGGCTGCAGCAGCAGCCGGCTGCTGCCTGGGCCAGCCCCAGCTCTGCATGCAACCCATCTGCAGGCAAACCAGCAGCCTGCTGGCCCAGGAGTGTCAAGATGTGGGCAGCTTCCCGTGTGACATCCATGCAAATGATATAATGAGGTGATCTGTGTATCTGAAATGATCTGTGCTTGGTTGCAAACTAGCAGCCTCTCAGCCCAGAAGATATGGGTGGAGCAACTTTTGGCCTGGAGAAGGGAGCCTAAGGAATACTGTGCCACTGGGTCACGGTCACGAGGGAGTGGCAGTCCCCATACTCCCCAGATCAGACTGGAGTGGTCCTCCTTTGGACACAGAGAAGGAGTAGTGCATGGGTGCAAGCCTATAAGGCTGTGATATAAAGAACTTGCTGAGCATCACAGGGTGGAGCTCTGCAATCAAGTTCTCCAACCTACTTGAGGAAAAAAGGCATTGGAGTTGTAGCATTCAGTTTCTCTGACTCACCATGAGGGCAGCAGCCCTCAGCTGCTTTCCCCTTTCATGTGCTGCTTGGGGCTGGTGGTCTTTATCTGTTGGTTCCCCGTGCATGGGGCTCCGACGCGGCTGGAAGACCTCTTGTCCTGCTCCAGTAGAGAGTCCCACCCCTGAGATGTGGCAGGTCCCACCTCAAAGCTGACAAGATGCCAGAGCAGGGGGTCATTAATCAGAGATATGTTGGAAGATGCCCTGTTCTCTCCTACCTCCTACAAGGCAGGCAGCATCCTGCTTGGTGCACACTGGACAGAGCAGAGCACTGGCCGCAGTGATCACAATATGCTGGGAACAGTGATTTGCACCAGCTCTCCTCCCTGCCACTTCCAGCACAGGCAGCAAGGTGCACATCAGAAGAATTTGCCACGGCACCGTCCCTGAGCTGAATTAGAGCCCATGATCGTGTCTCTGGCTAGCACTGAAGGAAAGCATYGTCCCTCACCAAAGAGCCATATTCAGACTTGGTAAATTGTGCTGGCCAAGAGCAGAGGAGGGAGCAGGACTGAAGGAGTCCAGCAAACCCTGGGGCAATGCAGCTGAGATAGGAGCTGGGCACAGGAGCTCACTGACTCAGTTTAATTTCAAAATTATTTTCCAAAAGAGACCCATAGATAATTTAAACATGATTTCTTTTTGGAAATACCTAAAGTTCTATTCTTCATCCCATAACAGACTGAGGTTCAATTCCAGTCTTATTTGGTGCCAGTTATCACTGTGATAATCAGCAGTTCACAGTGCAATGAGACAAGTCATAGGCTCTCCTCTAAATCTTGCTATTGAGAGTGATTACTTGGCCTTGGGTAATGAATTAGTCCTATTATACAGCAGCTGGCACAAGAGAAGCAAATCTGCTGCTCATTACATGGGCAGGGTTGCAACTGCTCGGCCATGTGCTACACACACAGCCCTCAGCAGGATTTTTAAGCTGAATTCTACAGACGGTACACACTGTACTGCAAAATACAGTACATTCATCAATCCAGTTTCTGTCTATTCCTTTCTGAGTTAAGCATTTGCCCACCCCTTGGAAATATAATTCCTCTTCCACGCAATTTCTGCATGGCACTTTGCCATATCAATATCAAATTCAAACTGCGTTAATTCTTCATTCTCTGCCACCCCTTGCAAACTCTGTCACTCCAAATCTCCATTTTTTTCCTCCAAAATCCTCCATACTAACTATTCCTTCTCCCTCACTACCAAAAACTTGACAGCTCTTGATGCTGCCTCTTCTATGACCAAGTCTCACTTCTGCAGCAACTGAAACTGCTCTCGTCATGCACCAGCTTGTCATTGTACGTCTAGCTTTGTGGCTTTGTGGCACATGGCTCAAGGAGGAGCATGTGGACACAGAGCAACTGCAAGGTTTTGTTTTGGCAACATGAATAAAGTGCTAAATAAGTGATTTAGAAAGGATCAGGAAGACAAAACAGATCCAGCCAGACAATTTAAAAGAACATTCTCAAAGTGCTTATAGAGTACCAGATGAAAAAAAAGCAGAATGACAGAATATACTCAATAGCAATTTTATAGCCATGATGGCATAAGCATATGTGTTAGGTACTTTTGGGAGTGCTGGTATCTTCTGTTAGACGAACTATCACAAGCGTGCTTGTGAAAACATAAACTTCTTTCTGTGAAGACTTTCAGAAGAAAAGAAGCAGTCAAGGAGTGACAAAACTACTGTGCAAAATAAAAAACTGATGAGCCAGAGAGCAAGGAGCAGGAAACAAAAAGAGTTAGTCTTCCTCAAGCCAAAAGTCAACCACAAAGGCCTGATGATGCCGCTCACTCCTCAAGCAATTCAAGAAAAGGAGAAAGAGAAGTGTGTTGTTATATATGTGCAAGTTATACATAATTTTTTATGTGAGGCAAAAGCCTGAAGAGCTTCAGTAAGTCTTCAATGAACAGGTAACATCACAGCAAACAAATTACACTAGTGATAAATGCAAAATGCTACATACAGAGTTAATAGTTGGAATCCTACATGCATCTTTCATGTCCCAAACAATGTCCACCAGCTCAAAGATCCTTGCACCTTCTTTCTGTCTTCCACAAAAGGAAAGGGGAGATGCTTAATTTTAACCCCTTCCATGCTCCCCATTCAACTGCTGTATTTTTCCTCAACAGTCTCAGGGCTTCTTGACCATGTCTCTGACTGAATGGGTGTGAGAAGGCTAACAGAGGCCATGAGCAATGTTGAAATGCCAGAAAGCACACTGCAGGTTCAGTAAGAGATCATATCTAACTCTGAGCTAACAGATCTGCCTCTGAAAGTTAAGGAAGATTTTACAAGGATTTCAAGTAAAAGATAGGGGCAGATATGGGAAGATAAAATGAGCGGCTTGGGACTTTTAATTATGTTGTGATGTGCCTCTGCTCCCTCCTCACTCTCACACCTTTCTCCCTTTTACCAATTCCTGGACTTGCTGAGTATGAGAGGGCATTTCAAAGACTAAGATTTAGTGCTAATGGAGCAACCTGACAAGTACAGGCTGCATATCCAGCCCAGAGCAAGCTCTTGCTTTCTCTCCATGTAATGCGTTAAAGCCTTGCAGCGTTGCCCCTGCTCTGGCAGCTCCACCAGCAATGCTGCCCAGCTCTGGATCAGGCATTGCAGCAGCGAGCAGCGYTGCAGCTGGGCTGGGCAGACCCTCTGCAGCTTTCACGTCAGCTGCATGCCTTCCTTGCTTCGGAGCACTCTGTAGGACAGTCACGGAAAACTCACTCACATGCCTTCCCTACGGACCTTGGCCTGATCCATCCTATGATACAAACATCCCAGGTCTTCACAAGACATTTTATTTTTAATTGCCTTTTACTGAGCTTTTTTTCCTCCATGGAAAACCAACTGACAGGGCAGAAGAGAGAGGCACAGAACTGATCAATAGGGGCACAGGAAGTGAAAGCAGATGAAACAGTTAATGTTGAAATTATTTTGTACCTAGCATTCACCCTGTAGACTGCAGTTGCAGAGATGCAGAGGGCTATCACAAGCTGACACAGAGCTGGAAAAGCCCTGGGAGATCTGTGCAGAAAACAAACTTGGTGCTCACACCAACACTGGAAGACCACGGTGCTTTTTCTGCCAGCATCACAGTGGGAATATCTGTGGCTCAAGAAAAGTCCGCACAATCTACTCATACCAACTATGAATGTATGAAGAAGTGCCAGACAGATCTCAAATGATGTCAAAGAAAGATTTTCGACCTTTGGGTCTGCACCTGTCTAGGAGTTCAAAGATCAGTGATCAAAGTCACCTGTCAGTCAGCCTAAATTCACTCCAAAGTGGCCCATACCAACAACTGAGTACTGAGGGGACTGCTCGCAAATGCTGAAGAAGGTGTATGTTAAAAGGCACTGGCCTGTTCCACTGCTAGATGCGTTCTTCTACAAAATGCAGAGTGGTAGCTCCTGAGTAACCCATGGCATCCCCCTTCTGGAATTTGCCAGAAAAAAAGCAAACCACAAATGTACAAGGCTAATACAAAAGCTATTTTGATAGCATAATGTGGAAAAATGGATTACTAGTACAAGCAAAAACCTTTCTCTGCTATTACATATACCTGTAAAAGGAGCGCTTCCCAGGACAGTCACCACACCATGTACAGAGAAAGTACCACGGCAGGCCCAGCAAGTCTATGGCTTGCTCTCCCCCTCAAGCAAAACAAGTGCACTTTTGCTGGTATGGCAGGTATGCGAGGGGCTCTTGCTGGCCCGGCTCTCTCCCATGCCTAATCCCCATGCTACGTAAGCTCAGCCTGTCTGCCTGCACTGTAGATACAGTGCAAATCTGTAGAGCTGATAGCCCAGGTTTCCTGCCACATACCAACCCTTTACACGAGGTCCTCTTAATAGGTAATGTTTTACACAGTGGCATGACATAAAAAATTCCAACTACACTAAAACATACTTATATTTTTCAAGACAAGCACTTGTTGAAGCACCCTGTTCTTGAAAAGCAGTGGCTGAACAAACTGTTGGCCTTGATTTTACACTGTTCTGCATTCTAAGTGGATCATACCAATGAAAGGGAGTGTGACATGTAATTAAATATGGCCAACGACACTTTAAACTGACGTAAACTGATGACAGTGTGCAAAGCACAGAGTGGGGACCATGAAGTCCATTATGTTTCTTTCAGATTTCCCCAGGTCCTCCTTCCTTGTCTGCAAATGCGGAGCTGTGCACCATCACTGGAAATGTGCACGGCAGGGAGCAGCCACTGCAACACGGCCCAAGCTTTTGGGAGGCTTCCAGCAACTCTGCCATGTGTGCATAGTAAGCGAGGCAAATCCCATAAGCGCCAGATTCTGAAAAAGCTGCACAGAACAAGTGCTTCCTGGAAGTGTCAGAAATCAAAGACAGAAATATCGGTGCCTTACGTCAAGTATTCCAAGACACAAGTTAGCAGTGCTGCCTGCCTGCCTCGCTCAGCAGGCTGGCTCCCCATGCTCTGCCAATGGTGGGAACAGGATGAACACATGCAACATGAGAAGTATCATTCTTGCTGCCGCGTTGTAGCGTGGCCACAGCGAAAACAACTGCAATAGTCCCAAACATTTCCAAAGACATATACTATCTGCAATGCTGCAGCACTACATACTTGCTCCTGTTATCGTGGGACTTCTCCAAAATAGAAGAATGTCCTATCTTTGGGACTGTACTTGCTGTCAGTAGTCAGTGAAATAATGAAAACAAGTCCTGAGTACATACTCAGACATTTAAGATTCTGGTAACGCAGAACTAGGGTGCATTACTGATAATAATGTGCTCCATGGGGCATAAGCAACCATGGAAGATAATGGATCATGGAGAATAAAACAAAGGTTTAATCTGGTTATTTAAATGACCAATTAATTCTACCTGGTCATTTGTTATCACACAGGTAAAAGTGAAATAAGTAGAGAAAACCAAATCCCACCAAATCTGCCAGAATCTTCTGATCTTGGTTTCTGACCTAAATTTTCCATTTTGTTCAACAAAATAAAGCAGCTTTTTAGAAAATACTGAGTATCTGGCATCTTCTCATTATTCCTACTGTGTCTTTTTAAACTACATTCAGTATAAAGTACCATGTAATACATTCAGCACATGTTGTTTGCAGCGCAACACCTAAGACATTGAAGGTGTATTTTGCACCCAAGTTGGAAAGTGAGACTATTTCGAGTACCCCATGCCTACCACTGCAGAAATCACTCCTATGTTTGTCTAGAGGATGTGTGCCTTATTCAGAGCACAGAATGAATTTTTTAGGGAACTAAGTGATCTTCAAGTGAGTCTTTAAATGATCCACATTTTTCATCTTCGCTGTATGTCCACCCTTAATGTGGAGATGCATGGCAACTCATTTAATCTACATCATCTACAAGGCAGACATCTGCAGTGAGGCCATTTTTAGAGACTCTTTGTAATCCATGGGCAGAAGGATGTCCTTCCAGATTAAGCCTCCCATGACATTTTTTCATCTTTTAGCTAGGGACAAAGAAAAACATCTTTAAAAATTCTGTCCTGTGCAATTTCTGCAAGAGTACCGCTGTGATTGTTCTCACCTGCTACAGCTACAGCATCTATGAGCCCAGCTTCTGCAACTTGCGCAGAAGACAGAAGAGCTCACAAAAAATGGGACACCCATCAGTAAGACCCTTCGTTTCACAAATTCTGGGTATTTATGGTACTATTCAGTTTTTAAATTCTATCTATAACTTCAACAGTCCAAGACAGTTAACACCAGATGCATGGTGTTATGAGCGAGGATTGTGAACTGTAGTATCACATCTCCTTCACATTTTCATGGGGCTTTAAAATCCCTCAGAAACCTTGATTGAAATGTGATCTTTTGGCAGCAAAACATAATTTCCTCACCCTTTTAATATGAGAAAATAAATTATTTCATTTCGTTCACATTTTTCAGAAATGTCAATGGTCAGATGACCAGAAGTTTCGGGTCTGAAAAGATACAGTTACAGAAAGTCACAGATATAAAAAATGACACACAAACTAAAACGCATGATTCTCATTGTCACTCCTATCTCACAAATGCCCCACTTTGGACAAAGGTTTGCTGTTGAATCACGCAAAGCAGACCAGCCTCAGCAGCTGTGAGTGCTGAATTTTGAAAACTCTGCCCTTCCCCCTGAGACAACACCCACAGCAGCCTCCATCTACAGCCTTGCGAATCTCCCCCTTTGCCTTCCTTGGTCATCCCCACAGGGAATCATCCCTGCACCAGGAGAATCAAAATCATCCTTCTGTGCCTGGAGGAGATGCCATCCCCTCTTCGGCCACAGTTGCTGCTCCTCCCCAGCACCATCTCTCAGTGGCAGCAGAACAGCCAGAAAGCTCAAGGAGGTGCCACAGGCATCCCTGGGCAGGGCTGGCAGGAGACAGGAGTATCACTTCCAGCCTGGCAGTCGCTCAGCCAAGTAGCTTAACTGCTAAGCTTGTAGCATCAGAAGCTGAACACCGTACAGGTTTCCTGAGCACAACGTCGTGCTCTCTCCCTAGCCGCTTAAAAACCACGGAAGGGTTCAGCACCCACAGCCTTATCATGCTGGATCAAAGACCAGATTCCTCTCCCATCATACAAGACTACATACTGGAGCATTACTTGTTCCACAGAGTATCCTTAGAAAAACGCAGTGGTAGCAGCTGTATTTGTACCTGAGATCGTCACACAGCCCCTTGGTCCTTGTTGCTCTCCATGACTTTTTGAGCTGATTTTTGAGTGGGGAGATGAAGGAACAAGAGAGTATGAGATAACGAACTCCAAGGATGTAGAAGAACCTGCTAAGAAAGCAAAGCACCATTGCTGCATGCAGGAGGTACCGACGCCACATACAAAGAGCCCAGGCCTCAGGTACTCACAGCCAGCCAGGCACTTTCCATACACAACCTAATTCTTTGTACGGACATCAGGAAAAGCTCTGTTGCAATAAGTACCAACATCACCTCTCTTCCAAGTGTATAGTACACATTACATAGCTCCCATGATAGCAGAGAGCAGCTCCAGCAGCTGTTTGTGTCAGCCCTCGCTGTGGCAGCACGCAGGACAGCCATCATATTGTAGCACTGGCTACAGTAATGCTCATTTCTAGGACTGGCTAGATATTTTCTGGCAAAATGTTTTGGGGTTTTTCTTGGTCAAAATACACTCCATCACTAACGTGAAGAAAGAGAAATACAAACCACAATTTTTTTCTCTCTAAAAATAGGGGTTTCATCACAATACTGTTTCACATAAATGTTYGGAAGTTGGATTTTGTCATGAAATGGAATTCTCCTTGCTCATCAGATGGCAGGTTCTAGTTTCTCCTTAAGCACCCTTGGATCGTATCAGCTTACGAGAAGATACAGTTTCACACAGAAATACTCTACGCATACTCTGCTATTGCAAAATAAATTAGAGGCATTATCATTTCTATGAATTCCTTTCATCCTTTTTCTCTATGACTACCTAGGCACAAAGAATGAAGCAGTTCGTGCCATGCCATGCTTCCTGCAGCTGAATGTGCCACAACCTCCAGGCTCGACTGCACATTTCAGTGTCTATGTGGCAAATGTCACAGGTTGGCTTAGGTAAGGTGAGTTACCTCCCAAATATTACACAGAGGTGGAAGTAATATATAATATTGTCTGATGCCTGCACGTGCATATGCATCAGGGAGAAGCACGTGATTCTTTCCTTCCAATGTGCCTCACGGTTCTGGTAAATCAAGCTGTGAAAGTGCAGACAAGATCAGTGGCAGCTCTCAGTCCTACTCAATCCAGCTCACTCACTCAGATTCCAGAGCCACCTCCATCCATGCTGGAAGCACACACTGTGCTTCACACAGAGACTTACATCTGTGGGATGACTGAAGCTATAAAAAGTGCTGACAATTTTCAGCAAATTTGCATATGTTGCTACTGCTGCTGCTTATATAAGTGATTTCTAGCTAACCACAAATACAAAAAGCAATGCCCAAAATAGATTTTAAAACAAACCGCTTCCAAATGTGACTGAATGACGCATCTCCCCGCCCCTCTGAAAATGACTTCTCTAGAAAAGACAGATGCAACAGTCAGTGTTTCCCCAGAGGGTCCCGTGCAAAGCACCTCCTGGAGTACATACCCCAAACGTCTAACACCACCTCACCCTCTTGACATCTATGCTGCCCTGCACCAATAAAGGTTGTGACAAACTGGGACACACCTGAGACTTGTCCTAGGTTGCTCTCTAGGTCTGGAGCTGTATAGATCTTTCTACACACATCGTCATCCCAAGCATCTCTGGTACAGGTGGAATGAGGAGGCAGTCAGCCTCTGGGTAGGAAACATTTTTTTGCCTTCAGGTGTTAAAAAATCCCTCACTGTACCACACACCACATTCCATTTGCTCTATACCTGTGTTATCATGGCAGTGCTGGCTTGAAGGACTGCTCATTGCCTGTATCTGCACAGATTCCTCTTTGGACCAGGCTGGGAAGGGCAGTTGCTTAATCTGGGACTGCAATAGCGTGGTACAGAGGGTCCTTGCTCAAATGGCTCTGCTCAAATGGCCAAAAGGTCAGGCAAAAATATAAAAGTATGCACGAGGGAGGAAATGGTCAGAAGATGCAGCTACTAGTCCCCAACTTTCAGGTCTGATGGCTGACATAGCTATAAATCACCAAAGAAGGGGTGAAGGTTGAAGCTGATGGTGTATCTGCTCAGTGGGATATGGATCACAAGCAACAACATCCCCCCTTCCCCAAGCCCTTGAGTTTGCAGAAAGATGTTGCTTGCTCACAGATCAAGCTCAGTCAAAGCAAAACCATATGAATTTGGCAGCACTCTTTTGGATTCCTCTGGTGTCATTGGATTCTCATGTTCAGGAAATACTGATTGGGGACTGTTTCTGCATTAACCTACTATCTCCAAGAGCACGCCAGTGTAAGAAACAGTACTTGGCTTCCCAGCACAAGGCAGACAAGGACATAACGGAGAGAGTCCAGGAATGGGCCACAATGATAATTAAGGGATTGGAGCATCTTTCATACAAGGAAAGGCTGAAAGAACTGGGACTGTTTAGCATCAAGACAAGAAGGCTCCAGAGGGTTGTTATCAATGTGTATAAAAATCTATAGGGGAGACAGTAAAAAAAGCAGAGACAGACTGTTCTCAGTGATATCCAGTGAAAGGATGAGACACAATGGGCACAAACAGAATACAGGAAATCCCTTTTAAACACAACAAAAAACTATGAGGGTAGTCAAACACTGGAACAGATTGCCCAGAAAGGTTGTGGAGTCTCCATCCTTGCATGTATTCAAAACCTGACCATACATGGCCAGGGAAGCTGGACTAGCTGATCTCCAGATGTCCCTTCCAACTCAGCCATTCTGTGAACAAGACCGCAGCAGCCTCCCTGACTGCTGCTAACCAGCTTGGCCCTGGGGAACCCATCTGGAACCCTATCACAGAGCTATTACCTTCCCTTGCTCACTTTGCTTTCTGCTTTTGATAGTCTTTTGGTTTACACTATCCCTTTTTCTCTATGACAACTGTATCCTCTCCAGAGCTCACAGAGACATCTTGCTTCTGGCTTACCCCTACCACGCACTCCTCCAGTCCTCCTCCAGCTCTCATTGTTTCCATCATTGCTGTGAGCAGGAACCTCCAGCCATCATTGTTTTCTTCCAACCCACCACTGTAGGCTTGCAGCAACCAAGGGAGCAGGAATGGCAGGATGCCAAACATCTTTACCTCTTCTTTACCTCCTTGCGTCTCTCTTGCCCCATACATTTACTACAGTTTTGGTCCTTTCCTTGATCTTCTGTGATGAATGAACTGAAAGCACATTTTTGGTAGCAAGTGAACTCAGAAGGCAAAGGCAGCAATCCCTCAGGAATGCCCATCTCTACCACTGGAGTTCGTTTCCCACAAGCCACCTTCATGGTTTTCTCAGAGCTGTCCAACTCCACATTTGCCATTAAAAGCCGTTCTGGTTAACCACCAGCCACAGATACCTATTTTTCACAGATACCAAGAGCCAAGAGCTACCACTCAGTATGAGTGCACAAGAGGAGGAAGAGCCTGCCCTATCCTCAGCTCCTGGATAAGCCAGCTAGAGCCATGTGGCAGCATACAGATAATTGGCACTGGCAGTTCCACAGCCTGGCTGCCTGTGAAGAGATGCAGGTGCTGTTGGTGCAGCACGGTTCCTCCCAAGTTACAGATAGCATCAGGAACAGTCATTTCTCCGCTTTTGTCCAGCAGGAACCAGCACGCTGCAGACTGGCTGCTAAACTAACCGCTCAAGGGTGGAAGAGCTGCTCAGTACAGCTGCTGTCCTTCATACCTTTCTCGCTTCCCTCTTTCAGCTCAGGACCAAAACTCAGTGCAGACTTTAGAGCAGCGCTGTCAGAGGAGATTTCAGTGTTGGTAAATGTGAAGTCCTATGAATGAGAAAATCCAGCCTGCCTGTTTATACACAGTGGCAGGCTTAAAGTTACAAAGGCTTCAGAAGAAGGCCATCTGCTTTCGGTAGCACCCAGCCACCTGACAGACTTTGCTGCGAGGAGAAAGGGTGTGTGCCGTGCAGGGCAAACCCCGCCAGCCCTGGCAGACCTTGGACAATGCCGCGAGCCATGTTCATTCACTGCTGTGGCAGAAAATGCAGTGAACTGTCCTTCGGGACAATGAGGTACAGGGCTCCAGAGAGAGGAGCACAGGTACCTGCTGTAGTGAACTGGGCATGGGGAAGTGAGGGCAGAACAGAGGGCAAGAATAACATCTTCCTCTTTCAACAACAGTGTATCGTTAAGTTCAGCTCCGAACATAACACTGAACATTACTGAAAGCTGCCGGGCCAGGCCACGCAAAGCCAACATAAGTGCTGGTTGCTACTGAAAGGAGAATCATGCTCATGGTCTCATCTGGCTATGCATTGTCATCACCTCCCTGACGCCAGCTCCAATGTCAATGTGGTTGGATAGGGACTTGGATCAGAGAACAGAGAAGAAGAGTATTTTTATCATGGTGTCTTTCAGTTAGATAAGGTCCCTGAGCAAGCTATCTGCATACCTGCACACAAGGGAAAGGCTACCTGCACAGAGCCATGAGAGAGACACACACATAGATCTTTCTTCTTCTCACACACCTACTCTACTCTAATGTGTGTCAAGTACCTGTGGTCCCATAAATTTGGTTAATTTGGTTAATTAGCTCTCATTTGACACATTTATTAACTCCGTCTCATAGTCCTTATTAGGTACCACCTCTGGAGAAAAGGAAAACATGCCAGAGTGAACACCACTCGGCACGTGCCATCTTTCTTACCTTCTTTACAAAGGTTTGCTCAAGAGAAAGGAGGTTGGGCTGTGTAGACAGTTGGTCTGTGGCAAAGTTTTCAGTGGTACATGAACCAAGGGTCAGAAGGGCACATCTGGGGGGCTGCAGGCACCAATCTGAGCACATTGCAACTTGCTCAGACTTAAGTAGGAAAAGAGGAGTTTCCAAGAGGGAGATGATAGGAAAGCAAAGTTATTATGTATGCAGAAGTGATTTCCCACTGCCTTTGCTAAGCAGAGTTTGTCTCATCTCATGATACATTTTGCCTCAAACAATTCCTAAATTCCTRGTTAGATGTGTAAATATTTAGCAGTTTGTGAAACCACAAACATTCACATATCTCAGTAAATGATCTTGTAGGTGGCAAAACTGACAAACAAAAGGACTCCCACATTCTTAAACTAAAAAAAAAATCTCAAGTGCTTCARTGGCACAGAAAAGTACTTGGCCTCACTCTTGTAGCACTGAGTGGGGAAATTTTGCTTCTACTCTCCTGTCTTTCCAGGTAAGAATGAGAAACAGAAACTCAGTGGAAACATCACAGATTTTTTTAATTCATTTGGTCTAGAGAAACCAAAAGGCAATGCCTGACCTATAGGCAAAATGTCCTTTTGCACAGAACCTTGTGCTCACAGGGCATTGCTCTGCCTGCATCTGGTGGGCCCGGTTCTGCTCAGGGCTGTGCTTCCTGCCACTCTGGATTCCCCAGAGGGTGTGCATGGAAAACCTGGGGTGGGTAGTGCCTGCCTTGCATGTAAGCAAAGCAGGCTGTCTGATTCCCCTTAGAAACCTGGAGGACAAACAGAGGCTGACCCAAGAAACATTGTGCTGCTAACCACTTTAGCCCAGTCACTGCAGGGACACTGCTTCAGGAGACCATTTCCATACCCACATCCTAGGTTAAGTTCCAAATGACAACAGGGCATGGTCAGCGAGGGAAGGAACGATGGGCTCACACAGGTTCTTGCTTTGGCGCAGGAGATGTTTCAGATTTCACTTTCAGAAATGCAGAGATTGTGAAGGCACTCTTTGTGGACATATATTTTACACTTGTGTCTTGTTTGCATAGGAGAAAAAGTAGTAAGTTCAGACACAAGCAGTCCTGAGGTGGGAATACAACTGTTGCCTTAGCTGTCAGGGCCCTGAAAACAACTGAAGCTAACAGAGCTTCTCATCATCCTGACGGAAAGTCCATGACCTTTGAGTCTGGGCAACCGACTCCAACTCAGCTGGGGCTCTCTGAGGCAATGCCACACATACGGCAGCAAGGTATCTCCAGCCAGCTGGGGAACTGTTGCAACAGAAGGGACGCATCTGAATTACCTCTTCCACAACATAAAGACAAGAGATGTTCAGTGAAAGGAAATGAGAGGGAAGAGGAGAGAGAGAGAGAGAGAGAGAGAGGAGGGAGAGGAACTTGCCCAGCATCTGGCCCACATGAATGATTGACAGGAGCTGTTATCACCTCAGCCACTGACTTCTGCTGCTGTCTAGCAATTGTGAAAACACAAGTGTCCAGAAGAGCCCTGCCACTCCGTGGCTACGACTGAGGGTACCAAAGCCTCCGGCTGCCGGAGCGGGGCCAGGCAGGCTGCTCCTTCTCTGAGTGCCGTATACTCTTACCAACACCTAGCACACTCCAACCCTGGGATGGCCAGGGCACCTGACCTGCCCTGGGCACAGGCCACAGAGATGCCGCGGTGGGTCCCCGACAGCAACGCCGGTGTGCAGCCGCGCGTTCCGCCCCAGCAGAGCAGAGCTGGCGGCTGGGGCACTCCGGCTGCCGGCCAGTGGGACAGTCCCGGGCCGTGCCCGGCGAGCCGAGTGCGGGGCGCTGCGGGACGGCTCCTTCCCCCGGCCCGGCCGCCGAGCGGCTCCCGGCTGCCTCCCCCCCCCGCCTGGTCCGCCCGCGCCGCTCCCGCCGCCCGCTCGGCGCGGCCCCGACCCCGGGCCCGCTCCTACCTCCAGGAGCTGCACGTAGCTGGCCGGGAACCAGCCTCGCAGCCCGTCCTCCTTCTGCCCTTCCCACCAGCCACCGTCCGGCACCTGCAGCACCGTGATCAGCTCCCCCGCGGCGAAGCGGAGCCCCTGCCGGTGCCGCTCCCCCGAGAAGGGGTACAGCGTCTGGCAGCGTGAGCCCGACATCCTGCCGTCGGACGCGGCCGCGCTCCGCCCGCAGCCGCCCCGGCCTCGGCCGCCGCTCCGCGCTCTCCGGGGGCGCCGCTGCCCGCCCCGCGGCGCGCAGGGCTGCGGGAGGGCCTGCACTGGCCGCGCCCCTTGCTCGCCCGGCTCCGCTCC
Source organism: Oceanodroma leucorhoa (assembly GCA_030449065.1). Lineage (NCBI taxonomy): Eukaryota > Metazoa > Chordata > Aves > Procellariiformes > Oceanodroma > Oceanodroma leucorhoa. The sequence goes on along the minus strand of JASVER010000247.1, from coordinate 131,175 downwards.
GGGGGCGCGGCGGGCGCCGAGCACGGGCGGTGGCGGCAGCGGGAGCGGGGCAGCCCCGGCGCCGGGCGCCCACGGGCACCGCGGGCTCGGGGCGGGGTGGGAGAGAGGCGGGACAGGGAGAGAAGAGGGGGAGGGGAGAAGGAGGAGGGTAGGGGGGGAGGGAAGAGGGAGAAGGGGGAGGAGAGGCCACCCGGGTGCGCAGCCCGCTCCGCGTGTGTGACAGTGGTGTCGGCGGGACAACGTGTGCGCGTGAGAGAGACACCGTGTGCGACCCTGAGAGACATCGCGTGTATGTTCGTGAGAGACGGGGGTGTGTGTGAGAGACACGAGAACCTGTGTGTGTGTGTGTGTGTGTGACATTGTGTGTGACACCTGTTACCCCTGTGTCTCTGTGTGCGCGACACACCGCGTGTGGGGGACAGACGCTGTGTGACCCCATGTCTGCCTTAGTGATACCCACGTGTGTGTTTGTGAGAGGCACCCATGTGTATGAGAGTCACCATGTCTGTGAAAGGCACCATGTGAGACACTTAGTGTGTCTGCAACACCTGTCTGTGAGAGACTGTGTGCGGGACTCTGTGTGTGTCTGTAACACCCATGTGTATGACCCAGTGTGTCTGAGACACCGTGTGTGTGTTTGGAGACACTTGTGTCTGTGAGACAGAGATCTCTCTGTGAGACATCTGTGTATGGCTGAGACACCGTGTCTGTATTTGTGACACACACCCAAGTGTGTGAAATCCATTTTGCCTGAAATGGATTTCAGGCAATCATGTGACACACCCAAGCATGTATGAAACATACAAGTGTGTGTGACACATCCCCAAGTGCATGTTATCTGCCACACTCAACTTGCCCCACGTGTGTGTGTCTGACTGCAGCACATATGTGAATCACACGTGTGAGACACCTCTGTGTATGGGACACCCTGGTCTGTGTGACACCTGTGTGTATGTGAGAGATGCACCGTGTGTGTGTGACACCCTCATCTGTGTGACACTCGTGTATATGTGTGTGTGAGACACCACCGTGTGTGTATTTTGTTTATGAACACCCACTCCGTGTGCAGAACCTGCTCTGGGTGTGCATGCTTGGCTCACTCTGCAGCATATGAGTGACTCCTCTGTGTGTGTGTGTAAGACACACCTATCTTTGTGCACGCAGGTGTATATGAATGTGTGTGTCTCTCTGTCCAGGTATGCACACCTGACTCAGTGCACATAGGTAATATATACCTGCCTGTACGTGTACGAGCACTGGTGTGGATGTGTATGTATGAAGCCCAAGCATAAACATGTGTGACTTCCTGCAGGGCGGGCTGCCTGACCCACTCAGTGTGTATGTGTGTGCATGTGTGTGGGTGAGAGGATGTGCACGTATGAGACTTACCCACACAGCGCATGAGATCTCCACATGTGCATGGGTGTACCTGAAAGGCAGGGCACACATACCTGAGTGACTCTGTACTATGTCTTGTGAGTTGTTTATGGGATATGTATGTGTGTGTTTGTGTATAAGACTCTCCCACAACTGTGTGTGAGAAACAATCTTGTATGAAACTCAACCTTGTATGAAGGTGTACATATGTTTACTTGTGCAGGAGACACCTGTGTGCATGTGCGAGACTCACCTGTGAGCGTGACTTACCGGGGTGCATGTGAGCATACACCTTTGAGGCTGAGCTGTGTGTGAGTCACACCCATGCGTTTGTGTATATGGCTCCCCCTGAATGTGCAAGACTCACTTATACAGGAGACTGACCTGTATGTGAGCTTATGGGACAACCATGTGAGACCCAGCTGCATGTGTGTGACTGTGTGTTTGTGTGTAAGCTGGCTGCGTGTGTGCCTGTGTACACCTGTGCACGAGAGACTCACTCCAGAGTGCCTGTAAGATTCAGTGACCAGTGTGACTCACTGCACCACAGGCGTGTACAAGAGTCTCATCCGTGTTTGTGCAACATGGTGCACAGCGATCTGCACGTGTGGTGCAGATCAGTAGCACGTGTGGCATGTGGAGGAGAGGGAGAGGCTCACTTCTGTGTGTGCAAGATTCATACCAGCATGTGTGTGGAAGGGGTGAAGCAAAAGGAGTTGGATCTGTTTGACAAGCGCTCCACAGCCGTATCCAAGCCTGCCACCCAGCATCCTTTTGTAGTCAGTCAGTGGAGAGGGGAAAGGAGGGCACAAACCTGCGGCTGTATTCAGACATCAGTGAGATGAGTGGGTCCTTTCCCCAGTGACTGATGGGAGCCAGAYGTGCCCAGCGGACATGTCCATGACTACTCTGATGCTCACTCTGTTGATTGCCTCGCAGGCATTGTGTCTGTGGGTGAGCAGGAAACCACGTTTACTTCCAGTGTATTTGTGAGATCCTTAGGTGTGTGCAAGTGTGTGAACACTCAACTCAGCGTGCATGTGTTCGAGAACCATACTGGTCCACAGGAAACGCTTGCTGCAGTATAGGGGTGCGTGACTGACTCAAGAATACACACACACACACACACGTGTAACTCTGCACTTGTCTATGTGTGTACACATTGTTCATTTCAATGTGTGTGTGACACAGTCCACTGTGAATGTGGCAAAAACTTACAATGTGTGCAAAACTCAAGATGTGTGGCTTGACTCAGCCCAGTGTGTGCGTGTCTCAGCCGCAGTAGGCATACACTACATTTTTCTGCGGTTTGGTGAGATCCTCCACTCTGGGAGGTTTGAGACATAGTGTGCACCTATATAAGCCACAGTGTATTAATGCATGCTACTCCAGGGAGCATGAGATCTGTGTTAGCGCATGTGATTCCCCCTCTGTGCATTACAGATCTATCTCATATTCCAGTATGTCACTAACTCCACTGGGCTTATGATTCCTCTTGCACAAGTCAGTTTATGTGCACGAGTCAATTCTGTGTCCCATTCTGCTATATGAGTGTCTGCATGTATGTATGTATGGTGGCATGCAGGTGTTCATGTCACTGCAACCTGTGTGAGATGATCCTTGCCCGTTTGTAACTCCCTCGACTTAAGTGTGTACATGACCTACTACAGTGTGTGCAAGTCAGGCATTCCACCTGTTTGTGGCCCTCTGTGTGTATGCACAGCCACGTGCTTGTACAACTCACTTCAGGGAGCAGGTGCTGGTGTGGGTCCTCCACTTCAAGCCACATGCATCAACTTCTGTTCCAGTGGAAAGGACGCAGGTGCTTCTCTGAGTCACTCCAAGTTTTGCACAATTTGTGGTGTTTTGCTGTGAGCTCAGTCCTTTACATAGACCTCATCTGACCACTAACTCCTCTATGGCCTGTCCTGTTTCTAAGATTCAGATTCCTTTCTCTTCCATCTTTTTTCATGGAGGAAGAGCTTCCCATTTCTCCTTTTGATTTGTTCTTGCTTTGTAATCAGTAGTGAGGAGCAAGTTCAGAACAACTATGACCTTTTGTGCCCATAATGTACCATCATGTGAGTGTCTCCTGGCCTGGGGCTGCACAGGCTTTTTATTTACGTGACATTTTATTACAGTATTTTTCTATCTCTCTTTTCCTGGAATTTTGCAAATTTGCAATACCTTTTTCTTTAAAGTGAGTAATCCGGTAGCCTGACTGTGGCCTTTCTCCTAAACATTTCAGAAGGTGACTTTCAATGTAGCTGTCGTCATTTAGACAGGCTAAGCAGCAATCTGAGCTGAGCTCTTCAGGGTTTTTTCTTAGGATTCTTTCAACAACTTTCGGACTACTCTCCACAGTTCTATTTTTGATTCTCTAAATTTGTGGTAAAGTGCTTAAATTCATCCCCTTTTGATAAGCACTGAAGCTGATAACTATTGTACTATGATCCATTCTGTATTATTATCACACCAGCTGTGGCTTGCTTGGCAAAAAAACAACAGACCTGGTATCATGGCACACATCCGGGTACATCTATCAGCAATATTCTCTAACAATGCCGTTTATAGATGGCAAGAACTGAAATTGTACCAAAACCCCCATATTTTTCTTCAGCACTGTCGTGGTTTAACCCCAGGCAGCAACTAAACACCACGCAGCCGCTCGCTCATCCCCCCACTCCGGCAGGATGGGGGAGAGGATCGGGAGGGCACACGGAGGAAAACCCACGGGTTGAGATAAAAACAGTTTAATAATGTAAATAAAACAAAGTAGAACAGTGATAATAACAATGATAACAACAATAACAGAATATACAAAACAGGCGATACACAACACAACTGCTCACCCCACGTGTTCTGGACGAACCCCCCGAACCGTGCGCTTCCCCCCAAAGGAACCGCCCCCGGTTTTTAAGCTGGGCATGATGTCACATGGTATAGAATACCCCATTGGCCAGCTGGGTCAACCACCCCGGCTATGCTCCCCCC
>JASVER010000247.1:102489-124712 GCA_030449065.1 Oceanodroma leucorhoa | reverse complement strand
TCCAGCCCAGCACCAGCAGTCAGGGTGCCAGGAGGAGCTGTGCTTCAGTACCAACCACTTCCAAAGCAGCTTGAACCCCTTCATAAACTGCCAATATCTCTTTCTCAGTTGGAGTATAGCGGGCCTCGGATCCTCTGTATCCYCGAMTCCAAAACCCYARGGGTCGACCTCGAGTCTCCCCTGGTGCTTTCTGCCAGAGGCTCCAGGTAGGGCCATTCTCCCCGGCTGTGGTGTAGAGCACGTTCTTTACATCTTGTCCTACTGCCTGAACTATCTCCCATTTAATTTGCTCAAAGGCTTGTTGTTGCTCGGGGTCCCACTTGAAATCATTCTTCTTCCTGGTCACTTGATAGAGGGCTTACAATCAGGCTGTAATCTGGAATATGCATTCTCCAAAAGCCCACCATGCCTAAGAAGGCTTGTGTTTCCTTTTTGCTGGTCAGTGGAGACATGGCTATTATCTTGTTGATCACATCCATTGGGATCTGACGACGTCCATCTTGCCATTTTATTCCTAAAAACTGGATCTCCTGTGCAGGCCCTTTGACCTTACTTTGTTTTATGGCAAAACCGGCTTTCAGCAAGATTTGGATTATTCGCTCCCCTTTCTCGAAAACCTCTTCTGCTGTGTTGCCCCATATGATGATGTCATCAATGTACTGCAGGTGTTCTGGGGCCTCACCCTGTTCCAGTGCRGTGTGGATCAGWCCATGRCAAATRGTGVGGCTGTGTTTCCACCCCTGGGGCAGTCGATTCCAGGTGTACTGGACACCCCTCCAAGTGAAAGCAAACTGTGCCCTGCACTCTGCCGCCAAAGGGATCGAGAAGAACATATTAGCGATATCAATTGTGGCGTACCACTTGGCTGCCTTTGACTCCAGTTCATATTGAAGTTCTAGCATGTCCAGCGTGGCAGTACTCAACGGCGGTGTGACTTCGTTCAGGCCACGATAGTCCACTGTTAGTCTCCACTCTCCATTAGACTTTCGCACTGGCCATATGGGACTGTTAAAGGGTGAGCGAGCCTTGCTGATCACTCCTTGGCTCTCCAGTTGACGAATCAGCTTATGGATGGGAAGCAGGGAGTCTCGGTTGGTGCGATATTGCCGCCGGTGCACTGTCATGGTAGCGATCGGCACCTGTTGTTCTTCAACCCTCAGCAACCCCACAGCAGAAGGGTCCTCTGAGAGACCAGGCAAGGTGGACAGTTGTTTAATTTCCTCTGTCTCCAAGGCAGCTATACCAAAAGCCCACCGGTACCCCTTTGGGTCTTTGAAATACCCTCTCCTGAGGTAGTCTATGCCAAGGATGCACGGAGCCTCTGGACGAGTCACAATGGGGTGCTTTTGCCACTCATTCCCACTTAGGCTCACTTCAGCCTCCAGTACAGTCAGCTCTTGGGATCCCCCTGTCACTCCAGAAATACAAATGGGTTCTGCCTCTTTATAGCTTGATGGCATCAGGGTACACTGTGCAGCAGTGTCTACGAGAGCCTTATACTCCTGTGGGTCTGATGTGCCAAGCCATCGAACCCACACAGTCCAGTAAACCCGGTTGTCCCTTTCCTCCACCTGGCTGGAGGCAGCGCCCCTCTAATCCTGCTCATCGTATTCGCTATCCACTTCTCCTGAGTCAGAAGTCCCTTTATTAAGATCAGAAATGGAATCAGCCCTTCTGCTCTGCCTGGGGAGCTGCTCATTGGAAACTGGAGCAGCAGTTTTCCTGGAAGAACCCCCTTTTGTGATTGTTTTTCCCTGCAACTCGCGTACCCGTGCATCTAGGGCCGAGGTAGGTTTTCCATCCCACTTCCTCATGTCCTCTCCGTGGTCACGTAGGTAAAACCACAGGATGCCCCGGCGTGTGTACCCACGATCTCTCCTCTCTTGAGCGGGGGAACGCTTACTCCGAATGGCTGAGATACTGGCCCGTGCAGGTGGGGAGCAGGASATATCCTCTTTGARTTGCTGGAMCTCCTGAGACAATTTCTCCACCGCAGAGACGCAGGCCCGTAGGGAAGAGGAGAGACTTTCTTCGTATTGCTGGAGTTGGCCAGCCAGTTCATCCACCGTTTGTTCCTCTCCATCTTTCCAGGTCATTACTGCTAATGAGTTGGCATGCGACGCTGTTGCGCTCCGTACAAACTTCCGCCACATGGGTCGGGTGCATCTGACTTCATCTGGGTCTTTGGATAACTGCTCGTTATTCAGGTCACCACAGATCACTTCCAGCGCGGCTAATTCCCTCAGGTACTGGATACCTCTCTCCATGGTGGTCCACTTGCCTGTTTGACATACAACATCTTCCTTGAAGGGATACCTTTCCTTCACGCCTGACAAGAGTCGCCTCCAGAGGCTGAGGACTTGTGCCCCTTGTCCAATCGCCTTGTCAATGCCCACTTCCCTAGAAAGGGATCCCAGCTGCTTGGCTTCCCTCCCCTCTAATTCCAGGCTGCTGGCCCCGTTATCCCAGCACCGGAGCAGCCAGGCGACAATGTGCTCGCCTGGACAGTGGCTGAAGTCTTTTCGCATATCTCGCAGTTCACCCAGAGACAGGGATTGGGTGGTCACCACCTCATTTACGGGCTCTGCCTCTTCCTCCTCCTGCTCTCGTGATGGCCCTGGTTCATCTTCATCCCTTACTACAGGGGCTGATTTTCTTGTGCATTTTCCCTTTTGAATAGGGGCGACTGACACCGGCACGGGCGGGTTCTCTGTCGCAAGGGGCGGGGGGGAGCCGCCCTGCCTGCCGCGGGGGGTGGGGTAGCTGCAGGGCCTGTTGTTTTGTCATCAGACCCAGAGAATTTCCCCTCCCCCTGAGGGTTCTGAATAGTGTTAGACAGGGCTCGGTAGGCATGGGCCAGGCCCCAGCACATGGCAGTGATTTGTTTCTCCCTAGAATTGCCAGGATGACAGCACACTTTTTCCAAATATTCCACTAATTTTCCAGGATTTTGCACTTGTTCAGGGGCGAAGTTCCAAAACACTGGGGGTGCCCACCGCCCTAGGCATTTGCCCATGCTCTCCCACTCACCCTGCCACTCACAACTCTCCAGCCTCGGGGCAGATCTCTGGATGATGTTCTTAAATTGCTTATTAACCTTGGACAAAACCGAAATGATATTCCCCAGCAATACCAATAGATGTATCTTAACTGCCGAGGGATGTTCAAGGTACTGACAAGTGATTTTAACAAAGGAGATTACATCATAGAGGAAGGTGGTGAAGGTGCCATTCTCTATTTCCTCCATAAAAAACATCTCAGAGAAAGAGGTATCATTGCTAATTGCCTCCATGAGGTGGTACCCGAAATACAATAACGGCTTCATGACGAATCCCAAATACCACATACCCCCCAATGTCAGTATTTTAATAACAAATCTCCCAKGCAAAACATCACTAATTATTGCAGAGCACTGCAGACTACAAAACCCAACACCAATCTTTAGCATGTACAGCAAAAAGAAGAGCATGATGCAGATCAAATAAATTAGTATCAAGAACAGATGAATCAATATTGTGACTGGCAGCTATTAACAGACGTAAATTCCTTAATACGCTCTAGTTAATCTGTTGTTGTCTCAACCCTTCGTGCCCCACGTTGGGTGCCAAAAAGGACTGTCGTGGTTTAACCCTATCCAACAGCTAAACACCACACAGCTGCTCGCTCACACCCCCCCTCCAGTAGGATGGGGGAGAGAATCGGGAGGGCACAAGTAGGAAAACTCGCGGGTTGAGATAAAAACAGTTTAATAATGGCGATAAAACAAAGTAGAATCATAGAATCATAGAATCATTAAGGTTGGAAAAGACCTCTAAGATCATCGAGTCCAACCATCAACCCATGCCCACTAAACCATGTCCCGAAGCACCTCATCCACACGTTTTTTGAACACCTCCAGGGATGGTGATTCCACCACTTCTCTGGGCAGCCTGTTCCAATTCCTGACTACCCTTTCAGTGAAGAAACTTTTCCTAATATCCAATCTAAACCTCCCCTGGCGCAACTTGAGGCCATTTCCTCTCGTCCTATCACTTGTTACTTGGGAGAAGAGACCAACTCCCGTCTCTCTACAGCCTCCTTTCAGGTAGTTGTAGAGAGCGATAAGGTCTCCCCTCAGCCTCCTCTTCTCCAGGCTAAACAACCCCAGCTCCCTCAGCCGCTCCTCATAAGACCTGTTCTCCAGACCCTTCACCAGCCTCGTCGCCCTTCTCTGGACACGCTCCAGCACCTCAATGTCCTTCTTGTAGTGAGGGGCCCAAAACTGCACACAGTATTCGAGGTGCGGCCTCACCAGTGCCGAGTACAGGGGCACGATCACCTCCCTCCGCCTGCTGGCCACACTATTTCTGATACAGGCCAGGATGCCGTTGGCCTTCTTGGCCACAAAAGTAGAACAGTAATAACAGCAATGGTAACAACAACAGTAACAGAATATAGAAAGCAGGCGATGCACAATGCAACTGCTCACCCACCACGTGTCCCGAAAAACCGCGCGTCCCGAACGAACCTGCGTGTCCCAAATGAACTCATGTGTCCCGAACTCGAGAGCCCCCCCACCTAGTTTTATACTGAGCATGATGTCACATGGTATAGAATACCCCATTGGCCAGCTGGGTCAACCGCCCTGGCTATGCTCCCCCTCGGCTCCCGCTGCACCTGGCAGAGCATGGGAGGCTGAAAAGTCCTGGTACGAGCACCACCCAGCAGCAACCAAAGCATCAATGGGCCATCAACGTTTCTTTCCTTACAAAACCCTAAACACAGCACCCCCTCCAGGTACTGGAAAGAAAGTTAACTCTGTCCAGCTGGAACCAGGACACTCACCCTAACACAGAACATTTTCATGTGACACTAATTTTAGAATTGGTTTCTCACTTCTAAGTGGAATACCCTCCTAGAACAGATGACAGACTGAGTATGTGTAGTGGTTTAACCTGGCAGGCAGCCAAATGCCACACAGCCGCTCACTCACTCTCCCCCGCCCCCACAGCGGGACGGGGAGAGAATTGGAAAAAAAAAATTCACGGATTGAGATAAAGACAGTTTAATAGAACAGAAAAGAAAATAATAATAACAGAAAAGAATAATAATAATAACAATGGTAATGATATATTAATGATACAATATATGAAATGAGTGATGTACAATGCAATTGCTCACCACCCGCCGAGACAATACCCAAAGCCGTCGCTCCTTCCGGGGCCCCTTGCCCCCTCATTCATATACTGGGCATGATGTCACATGGTATGGAATACCCCGTTGGCCAGCTGGGCTGGCTGTCCTGGCTCTGCTCCCTCCCAGCCTCTTGTGCACTTGGTAGAGCATAGGACCATGAGAAGTCCTTGAAAAGTAGATTACCTAGCAACAACTAAAAACATTAGTGTGTTATCAACATTCTTCTTATACTAAATCCAAAACATAGCACTAGGAAGAAATTTAACTCTATCCTAGCCAAAACCAGGACAGTATGGCAGTTGTGATGGCTCAGGAAATAAATTCGGTGAGAACTTACAGCCAGAGAGATTGTTTTGATCATTCAGTCAGACCTGCTGAGTACTGGCCAGAGAACACCTGCATCCAGACAAGATGCTGTAGCTGAGATGATAGAAAACAAGGCTGAGACTGAAAGCTAACCAATACATTCCAATGCCTGGTACCCCTGAAGTTGCAAATCTGCATGTTTCTGGGACACCTTCTATATCATCCATCTAGTGACTCTGGCTCTGATATCTTATGCTAGATAAAAAAGCTTTCTATGAGCAGAAATAATTTTCCTTATAGACAGTAAACGTCACTCTTTAACATCCTTCACGATAAAGACAATACATGATGCAGAAGCAAACATAGGTCTAAGCCTTTGGCAAGAAGTAAATCCATTTTGCAAGTTGAGGAGAAGGACCAGATCTGTCTCAAGAGAAACTAACCATGTAATTATCCGCACAATGAAATGAGGATTACTTATGGGACCTGTTCAAGAGATATGTACCTCCAGTGACTGAAAGGGATCCTCTGACATGAACGGAGCCCTTCTGTTTACAGACTGGACATCGTACACAAGCCAAAGTAAAGTTTTAGTAACAGGTTTAGAAAGAAAATGCAAAATAAGAATGAAATTAGTGTTTACATTTGGGCTTGCCTGCTGAAAAGCTGAAGTTTGTAATTGCTTCAGGAAGTGGACAACCCTAGGACTAAAACTCTGCTAGGGGCTTTGTCATCGAGAAAGGGGCTTGGTCATCTTTGTCACCCACGCAAAGAAGGACAGAAGCCTGCAAAAATATCAGAAACGGAGATAAAGAGAAAGCAGAACAAATTGGAAGTCTAAAAATAGGAGAGGAAATAAATGTCAGAGAATAAACCGAAGAAAAGTATTCTGGCAACATTAATAGTAAGAAAAGTAAAATTTAGACTAAAATTCATTGTTGTACATGAAAGCTCTAAACTATTTGGATCTGTGTTCCAACATAGGCAAGGCTGGGTTTGTATGTGCTTGTCCTGGTTCCGGCTGGGACAGAGTTAACTCCCTTCCCTGTAGGTGGAGGGGGTGCTGTGTTTTTGGTTTGGTAATGAAAGGAATGTTGATGGCGCATTGATGCTTTGGTTGTTGCTGGGTGGTGCTTGCACCGACAGCCTCCCCTGCCCTTCGAGGTGCAGGGGGACCTGGGGGGGAGCATAGCCGGGGTGGTTGACCCAGCTGGCCAATGGGGTATTCTATACCATGTGACATCATGCCCAGCTTAAAAACCGGGGGCGGTTCCTTTGGGGGGAAGCGCACGGTTCGGGGGGTTCGTCCAGAACACGTGGGGGTGAGCAGTTGTGTTGTGTATCGCCTGTTTTGTATATTCTGTTATTGTTGTTATCATTGTTATTATCACTGTTCTACTTTGTTTTATTTACATTATTAAACTGTTTTTATCTCAACCCGTGGGTTTTCCTCCGTGTGCCCTCCCAATCCTCTCCCCCATCCTACCGGAGTGGGGGGGTGAGCGAGTGGCTGCGTGGTGTTTAGTTGCTGCCTGGGGTTAAACCATGACAGTCCTTTTTGGCGCCCAACGTGGGGCACGAAGGGTTGAGATAACAGCAGATTAACAACTAGAGTGTATTAAAGACTTTCTGGCTGTTGATAGCTGCCGGTCACAATACTGATTGATCTGCTCACGCTATTGATTTGTTTCATCTGCATCATGCTCTTGTTGTTACTGTACATGCTAAAGCTTGGGTTTGGGTTTTGTAGTCTGCTCTGCTCTGCAATAATTAGTGATGTCATACCTGGGAGACTTGTTATTAAAATACTGACAATGGGGGGTATGTGGTATTTGGGATTCATAATGAAGCCRTTATTGTATTTYGGGTACCACTTCATGGAGGYAATTGGCAATTATACCTCTTCTTCTGAGACGTTTTYTATGGRGGGGATAGAGAATGGCACCCTCACTACCTTCCGCTATGATGTCGTCTCCTTTGTTAAAGTCACTTATCAGTACCTTGAGCACCCCTGGGTAGTTAAGATACATCTGTTGCTATTGCTGGGGAATATCGTTTCGGTTTTGTGCAAGGATAAGATGCAATTTAAGAACATCATCCAGAGATCTGCCCCGAGGCTGGAGAGTTATGAGTGGCAGGGTGAGTGGGAGAGCATGGGCAAATGCCTAGGATGATGGGCATCCCCAGTGTTTTGGTAATTCACCCCTGAACAAGTGCAAAATCCTGGAAAATTAGTGGAATATTTGGAAAAAGTGTTCTGTCACCCTGGCAATTCCAGGGAGACCCAAATCACTGCCATGTGCTGGGGCCTGGCCCATGCCTACCGAGCCCTGTCTAACACTATTCAGAACCCTCAGGGGGAGGGGAAGTTCTCTGGATCTGATGACAAAACAACAGGTCCTGCAGCCACCCCACCCCCCGCGGCAGGCAGGGCGGCTCCCCCGCCCCCTGCGACAGAGAACCCGCCCGTGCCGGTGTCAGTCGCCCCTATTCAAAAGGGAAAATGCACAAGAAAATCAGCCCCTGTAGTAAGGGATGAAGATGAACCAGGGCCATCACGAGAGCAGGAGGAGGAAGAGGCAGAGCCCGTAAATGAGGTGGTGACCACCCAATCCCTGTCTCTGGGTGAACTGCGAGATATGCGAAAAGACTTCAGCCACTGTCCAGGCGAGCACATTGTCGCCTGGCTGCTCCGGTGCTGGGATAACGGGGCCAGCAGCCTGGAATTAGAGGGGAGGGAAGCCAAGCAGCTGGGATCCCTTTCTAGGGAAGTGGGCATTGACAAGGCGATTGGACAAGGGGCACAAGTCCTCAGCCTCTGGAGGCGACTCTTGTCAGGCGTGAAGGAAAGGTATCCCTTCAAGGAAGATGTTGTATGTCAAACAGGCAAGTGGACCACCATGGAGAGAGGTATCCAGTACCTGAGGGAATTAGCCGCGCTGGAAGTGATCTGTGGTGACCTGAATAACGAGCAGTTATCCAAAGACCCAGATGAAGTCAGATGCACCCGACCCATGTGGCGGAAGTTTGTACGGAGCGCAACAGCGTCGCATGCCAACTCATTAGCAGTAATGACCTGGAAAGATGGAGAGGAACAAACGGTGGATGAACTGGCTGGCCAACTCCAGCAATACGAAGAAAGTCTCTCCTCTTCCCTACGGGCCTGCGTCTCTGCGGTGGAGAAATTGTCTCAGGAGGTCCAGCAACTCAAAGAGGATATGTCCTGCTCCCCACCTGCACGGGCCAGTATCTCAGCCATTCGGAGTAAGCGTTCCCCCGCTCAAGAGAGGAGAGATCGTGGGTACACACGCCGGGGCATCCTGTGGTTTTACCTACGTGACCACGGAGAGGACATGAGGAAGTGGGATGGAAAACCTACCTCGGCCCTAGATGCACGGGTACGCGAGTTGCAGGGAAAAACAATCACAAAAGGGGGTTCTTCCAGGAAAACTGCTGCTCCAGTTTCCAATGAGCAGCTCCCCAGGCAGAGCAGAAGGGCTGATTCCATTTCTGATCTTAATAAAGGGACTTCTGACTCAGGAGAAGTGGATAGCGAATACGATGAGCAGGATTAGAGGGGCGCTGCCTCCAGCCAGGTGGAGGAAAGGGACAACCGGGTTTACTGGACTGTGTGGGTTCGATGGCTTGGCACATCAGACCCACAGGAGTATAAGGCTCTCGTAGACACTGCTGCACAGTGTACCCTGATGCCATCAAGCTATAAAGAGGCAGAACCCATTTGTATTTCTGGAGTGACAGGGGGATCCCAAGAGCTGACTGTACTGGAGGCTGAAGTGAGCCTAAGTGGGAATGAGTGGCAAAAGCACCCCATTGTGACTCGTCCAGAGGCTCCGTGCATCCTTGGCATAGACTACCTCAGGAGAGGGTATTTCAAAGACCCAAAGGGGTACCGGTGGGCTTTTGGTATAGCTGCCTTGGAGACAGAGGAAATTAAACAACTGTCCACCTTGCCTGGTCTCTCAGAGGACCCTTCTGCTGTGGGGTTGCTGAGGGTTGAAGAACAACAGGTGCCGATCGCTACCATGACAGTGCACCGGCGGCAATATCGCACCAACCGAGACTCCCTGCTTCCCATCCATAAGCTGATTCGTCAACTGGAGAGCCAAGGAGTGATCAGCAAGGCTCGCTCACCCTTTAACAGTCCCATATGGCCAGTGCGAAAGTCTAATGGAGAGTGGAGACTAACAGTGGACTATCGTGGCCTGAACGAAGTCACACCGCCGTTGAGTACTGCCACGCTGGACATGCTAGAACTTCAATATGAACTGGAGTCAAAGGCAGCCAAGTGGTACGCCACAATTGATATCGCTAATATGTTCTTCTCGATCCCTTTGGCGGCAGAGTGCAGGSCACAGTTTGCTTTCACTTGGAGGGGTGTCCAGTACACCTGGAATCGACTGCCCCAGGGGTGGAAACACAGCCBCACYATTTGYCATGGWCTGATCCACACYGCACTGGAACAGGGTGAGGCCCCAGAACACCTGCAGTACATTGATGACATCATCATATGGGGCAACACAGCAGAAGTAGTTTTCGAGAAAGGGGAGAGGATAATCCAAATCCTTCTGAAGGCCGGTTTTGCCATAAAACAAAGTAAGGTCAAAGGGCCTGCACAGGAGATCCAGTTTTTAGGAATAAAATGGCAAGATGGACGTCGTCAGATCCCAATGGATGTGATCAACAAGATAATAGCCATGTCTCCACTGACCAGCAAAAAGGAAACACAAGCCTTCTTAGGCATGGTGGGCTTTTGGAGAATGCATATTCCAGATTACAGCCTGATTGTAAGCCCTCTATCAAGTGACCAGGAAGAAGAATGATTTCAAGTGGGACCCCGAGCAACAACAAGCCTTTGAGCAAATTAAATGGGAGATAGTTCAGGCAGTAGGACAAGATGTAAAGAACGTGCTCTACACCACAGCCGGGGAGAATGGCCCTACCTGGAGCCTCTGGCAGAAAGCACCAGGGGAGACTCGAGGTCGACCCTTAGGGTTTTGGATTCGAGGATACAGAGGATCCGAGGCCCGCTATACTCCAACTGAGAAAGAGATATTGGCAGTTTATGAAGGGGTTCAAGCTGCTTTGGAAGTGGTTGGTACTGAAGCACAGCTCCTCCTGGCACCCTGACTGCTGGTGCTGGGCTGGATGTTCAAAGGGACGGTCCCCTCTACACATCATGCAACCGATGCTACCTGGAGTAAGTGGGTCGCACTGATCACACAGCGGGCCCGAGTAGGAAACCCCAGTCGCCCAGGAATCTTGGAAGTGATCACGAACTGGCCAGAGGGCAAAGACTTTGGAATGTCCCCAGAGGAGGAGGTGAAGCGTGCTGAAGAGGCCCCACCGTATAATAAACTACGTGAAAATGAGAAGCGATATGCCCTGTTCACTGATGGGTCCTGCCGCCTTGTGGGAAAGCATCGGAGGTGGAAGGCTGCTGTATGGAGTCCTATAAGACAGGTTGCAGAAACTGCTGAAGGAGAAGGTGAATCGAGTCTGTTTGCAGAGGTGAAAGCCATCCAGCTCCTTGGATATTGCTGAGCGAGAAAAATGGCCAGTACTTTATGTGTATACTGACTCGTGGATGGTGGCAAATGCTCTGTGGGGGTGGTTGCAGCAATGGAAGCAGAACAACTGGCAGCGCAGAGGTAAACCCATCTGGACCGCTGAAGTGTGGCAAGATATCGTTGCCCGGGTAGAGAACCTGGTTGTAAAAGTACGTCACATAGATGCTCACATACCCAGGAGTCAGGCCACTGAAGAACATCAGAACAACCAGCAGGTGGATCGGGCTGCCAAGATTGAAGTGGCTCAGGTGGATCTGGACTGGCAGCACAAGGGTGAATTATTTCTAGCTCGGTGGGCCCATGACATCTCCGGCCATCGAGGAAGAGACGCAACATATAGATGGGCTCGTGATCGAGGGGTGGACTTGACCATGGACACTATTGCACAGGTTATCCATGAATGCGRAACATGCGCTGCCATCRAGCAAGCTAAGCGGGTAAAGCCTCTTTGGTATGGAGGGCGGTGGTTGAAGTATTAAGTATGGAGAGGCCTGGCAGATTGACTATATCACACTCCCACAGACCTGCCAAGGCAAGCGCCATGTGCTCACCATKGTGGAAGTAACCACCGGGTGGCTGGAAACATACCCTGTGCCCCACGCCACTGCCCGGAACACCATCCTGGGCCTTGAAAAGCAAGTCCTACGGTGACATGGCACCCCAGAGAGAATTGAGTCAGACAACGGGACTCACTTCCGAAACACCGTCATAGACRCCTGGGCCAGAGAGCATGGCATTGAGTGGGTATATCACATCCCCTATCATGCACCGGCCTCCGGGAAAATCGAGCGATACAATGGACTGGTAAAGACCACACTGAGAGCACTGGGTGGTGGGACATTCAAACATTGGGGCACACATTTAGCAAAAGCCACCTGATTAGTCAACACCAGGGGATCTGCCACTCGAGCTGGCCCTGCCCAATCAAAACCCTCACGTAGTGTAGAGGGGGATAAAGTCCCTGTAGTGCACATAAGGAATATGCTGGGGAGGACAGTCTGGGTTACTCCYGCCTCGGGCAAAKGCAAACCCATTSGTGGGATTGCTTTTGCTCAAGGACCWGGGTGCACTTGGTGGGTAATGCGAAAGGATGGGGAAGTCCGATGTGTACCTCGAGGGGATTTGATTTTGGGTGAAAACAGCCACTGAACTGAGGTGTATAATGCTAATTGCTATATAATGCTGTATGTCATATTAACGGTGTTGCAGGAAGAATTATCCAGGTTAAAGAAGAATGAACTCTGATGAAACCGAGCAATGCGTGACGACAATAGAACCAGATGAACGCAGGGAGAATGAAACCAGAACTGGCTTCAGGATGCAACAATCCAACACCACACACCATCTCCCCTGCCCTGAAAGACTGTTATGACAGATGGAGCCCAAAGTCATGGACTAAATGAACTCAATGGACGTTTTAGAGGAATGGTCCATAGACTAAGAGAATGATATCTGTGGATATATCTCAAAAGACAGGAAAAGTGGTGATGATTAATTGGGATGTATCGGAAAATGTGAGACCTGGGCATGATGTAGATGGTGTAGAATAAGGGGTGGATACTGTCCTGGTTCCGGCTGTGACAGAGTTAACTTTCTTCCCAGTAGCTGGAGGGGGTGCTGTGTTTTGGATTTGGTAATGAAAGGAACGTTGATGGCCCACTGATGTTGCACTGAGGACTTTTCAGCCTCCCATGCTCTGCCAGGTGCAGGGGGAGCTGGGGGGGAGCATAGCCGGGGCGGTTGACCCAGCTGGCCAATGGGGTATTCTATACCATGTGACATCTTGCTCAGTATAAAACTGGGTGGGGGGGTCTTGAGTTCTGGACACGCGAGTTCATTCGGGACACGTGAGTTCATTCGGGACACGCAAGTTCGTTCGGGACACGTGGGTTCGTTTGGGATGCGTGGTTTTTCGGGACACCCAGTGGGTGAGCAGTTGCATTGTGCATCGCCTGCTTTGTATATTCTGTTATTGTTGTTGTTATCATTGTTGTTATTACTGTTCTACTTTGTTTTATTTCCATTATTAAACTGTTTTCATCTCAAACCCGCGAGTTTTCCTACTTGTGCCCTCCCAATTTTCTCCCCCATCCTACTGGAGGGGGGGTGTGAGTGAGCGGCTGCATGGTGTTTAGTTGCTGGCTGGCCTTAAATCACAACAGTTGGACAAATCTCACCTTAAAAGGACCTATTTCTCCCTGTCTTCTACCAAAGAGTCTAGGTTGAAGACCTCAGACATCTAACTTTTTAACAAACCTTAGTGTCACTGAAATGCTATCTGTGAATGAGAAAGAGGCAACTTCATATAACACTGCAGAGAGCCTCAGTTACGGCTATCCAGTCAGAGAAAATTTATTCCATGATTTTACAGATTGTACCTGGAGCTTAAAATTACACCACTAAAACAAGCCCTATAGTGATGGGCAGATTCCCTGAAGAAGGACCTAAGAACATCTTGGGAGTAACAGAAGAAAGTTCACATCTGACAGCTGTAGAAGCAGCATGGTCAATGCTTTGTTTGTTTAAAGCAACATCTGACAATCTGTGTAGCCCATGGAAAAGAGCTAAATTATTCCTGCTGTCTTCACTGAAAAGATCCTGCAGAGCTCAAAATGAGAAAGGGTTGGCATAGGTGCGTGGGAGAGTTTTTTAGTCATGATGGACTGGAGATTCACATGAATAATTGATTGGTCGTACCTGTTTGCAAGACACAGCAACACCAGGAGATCTCCTGGGGCCAAGAACCAGGAAAGAAAGAGACTAAAAAGAAAACACGTGTAGCACTGGATCTTTAAATGACCTTTGAAGTCTAAATGACTAGCAGAAGTTAGTTCTGTTGTTGGAGAGGAAATGTTCTGAGCCTGTACACAAAAGACACTTCCAGTTGTTAAAATGCTTAAAGCTATAGCTTTTGATGGAAGGGACCATTCTCAATGCTTTGAACACCCAAGACATAAGAACAGATACAGGAGCTCAGAACAAAATTCATCTAGTCTACAGTCTTCTTTCTGACAGCAACTCAAAGAGAATGCCAAGATATTCCTAAGCCAGATATTCTTGAGTATCCCACTTGGAAATTTAGGCATCCAGGACCTCAGACGTTCCAAGGAGAGGACTCAGAGTTGAGTCATGTTCATATGACCCAATATGTGATTCAAATTTAAATTTAAAAAATTTTAAAAATGCACTTAATGACACAGAATGGCTTTACCTTTGATTTCTGCCTTTAGCAGTGTTTCCTGTGGCTCTGCTGACCTTGGAACTCCCCTTTTACAAGGTCAGTTCTCAAAATAAGATCAGACACGCAGTGCCTTGCCTGGCTGTGGCCATTGTAAAACTTAGTGATGTTCCAGGGCAGGTTTAGTCATCTTGTCGTAACAGTGCCCAGAGCTGTATCTACTGTTTTAGAGTCAGACACAAACAAACGTAGTCTCTGTCTATAAATGGACAGTGATATTACATGAACAAACAGCTTGTGGTGATTCACCTGAGACTAAACTGGATTTGCCTGCCAGGATAATTCACCTGGAGAGCTGCCTCCTTCCATTCACCTCCTTTCTTGGAAGCAGGCTGAGAATAACAAACTGTTCCGATAACATCAGCCTACTTCCAGTCAACATATTTCCTATTGAGAGGCAGGGCAGGTCCCACCCTGTTACATGACAGGCACATATTTGGTCATATAAATGTGAATCATAACTGACTCTTTGCCTTAGAGCTAGGTGTCAACAGCAACCAGTTGTCACAAAACCCTTGTTTGAAATGGTGATGCCATGCCTTCTCTCCAGCAGTTCAGTGTTCATCTGTCTCTTCCTGGGGCTCTGGAAAGCCTAAGTCACAACAGTGTGCTCCAATCAGCTGGCTACAGAATTTCAGGAGCAAGCTTCCCTCAGTCCATCTCGCTGCTATTCCTCTTGGTGCAAACTAGATATGCAGGGCTTATCCAGGGCATTTCATGGTGGTCAGGATGCTCACAAAGAGGAGGACAGGCCTGACTCTAGATGACCTCAATGATTGCTAAGCGTTTATATTCATTAGAGCAGATACTGTAGCCTTGTCCTCTCTTCTTGCAGCTTTATAAACACTAGGTCACAAAGTTTTATTTATTGGATGTTTAACTATTTCATGCTAAATGGAAAAGCCACTGAAAGGAAGAAAGGCATTATCTACAAATCATATAGTTTCAGTATCAGTAACAAGCAAGCTGTGGCCATTTGGGTCTCAACTTCTATGTGTTATACAACAACATTAAGACAAATAGTTCTGGATCAGACCACAGGTCTGTCTGGTTTATTATCCTGTTTCCAGCAATACCTAATAGCAGAAGTCTAGGTTAAAGGACAGGTGCAGAGAGATATTTCTGCAGAACATCCTCTTGATTTCCAGCAAATGATATCTCAGGTCTTCCCCGGTTAGAGGTGGTATCTTGTATATAATAGCTTGTTTCCATTATTTAGGACAGTTATTTTTTGAGCCCATGCAAACTTTTGGCATCCATAAAATTCTGTAGCGAGGGTTTCCAGTGCAGGCACTATATATTGGAACCTGTCCCTTGCCTGTTTCATCTGAGGCAGTGCTGGCCCACAATCATAGGCACAACCCACCCACAGTGACTTTTATACTGGTATAGTTACACTGATGTCCGGACCTGAACCATTGAACTGAAAGTTACCTGCATATGGAGATGTGGGCATGAACCTACATAAATCACCTATTTTAAGGGTCTTAAGGGACTTGTCCAAGATCACATGGAGAGGCACTGGAAAAGCAGGTAAACATCCCAAGAGGACTCTGATGAAAGCACCTAAACCTTCCTTCAAACCTCCTTCTCTCTGGCTTAGTATCAGTCTTAGTGGTGTGATCTGGACTTGCCAGATCATCTACAACAGCTTGCTGGGTCCCAGAGCACCTGATCTTTTCTTTTGATCCCATGAAGAACTGGGCTTCTGGCTAGCTAAGAAGAGCAATCCAGCTAGGCAGTCCTCCAGCCAAACTCCCTCTGGGTATACTAGTTTGGACATTGATATTTCACTGACACTAAGCTTCACTCTTCAGCATGAATAGCTCATTACTTGAATTCCATCAGGGATTTCTTATGTCCTGAAAGAGCAGAGATTCTGCCTGAACACACTAAGCAGGACTGACTGCTTTCTGTGGATAAAGTTGTTGATCTGTGTATATGTGTGTGCCTGTATCTGCAGGACATAGATGTCTCAGTGTTTTCCTCTCAATGGTGTCTCTGTTCTGCAACCATCTGTGTATAAAGCTGCTATTCTCTTGTGAACAATGACTCATACAGGAAAGTCTCTAAGAATCAGGCAAGAACTATGTTCATCCTGAGTAGTATTGAAGATGAGGATTCAATCCCATAAACTCTTGGAAACTCAGCATTAGTTTTCCCTTGACAGCTTTAATCTTCAAAATCTGTTGCTGACACACATTTACAAACAAGAGGTTGGCAGTAAACTGTCTCTGCAAATGGGTGCTGCAAGTCCACCACTTGCTTCTGACAAAGACCCAGCACAGCACTACTCACTATGGCCAAGCTTTTCCTCACTCCATTTTCCAATGAGGATACACCTAGTGACTCTTCCACCTCCCACATTCTTCTCAGCCCCCACAGATGACTCTCTCCAGCCCTTTCCCTTGTATTTCCAGGATACTCTGCATCTCTGCCAACTGTAGTGGGTGAGTGGGAAAAAGTAGGGTCACTGTTCCCAGCACCCTGCAAGCTACCCCTAGTCCTGGAGCTGCCCAAAAAACTGTGAAGTTGGCCGTAGGGACTATTTGGGGCAGTGATCCATATTGGTATCAAAAAATAATGACGAGCTTCACTTCATATATCTAGCAAAGGAAATAGTTGAAAGAAAGAAAATATCCAGAAGATTTTATTAGAAATTCTTCTGTGGCCAGAATGAGAGCAGAAAGAAGAGTTTCTGAAAATCAAGTGAGCTTCTCTGGCTAGTGGGTAAGGTTCTGCTTTGTGGCACCTTGTCCAACACTGTGGAAAGAAAAGGTTACAGGGTTTTCATGTTCTTCACTGCCCCAGAGAGGTAACAGTCTCTGGGGATGCAGATTAAGATGATCAAGAAAGTTTAAAACAAATGGTGACATATCCTAATAATATAATTGTACGACAACTCCAGATATATAGACCATACCCAGAAAACACGCACACAATAAATACAATTTTTCAATTGGATTAGAATTTTAATTAGAAATTTTCTTCTCAGATTTTAAAATTTCTCTAGGATGTTAGGTGATCAGCAAGGGTCAGAGGTGCTAATACATGAAAGGAAACATGCTCCTGTGAGTGTGAGTGAAGCTGGGTGGCTGGAGTTGGACAGAATGTTAAAATCAACAGATAAAATCAGAATCACAGAATCACAGAGCGGTTGAGGTTGGAAGAGAACCCTGGAGGTGATCTGATCCAAACCCCCTGCACAAGCAGGGCCACCTAGAGCAGGTTGCCCAGGACCATGTCCAGACAGCTTTCAAATATCTCCAAGGACAGAGATCACAAATTATGCTGTAAAAATATCATGGGAAAAAGAGGTTGGCACTTTATCCCTAGAATCATCACTTTGAGGACTCACAGGCTGAAGGAGGTGATTTGATGGCTCAGTTGGATGGTGTCTGAGACAGAGGCATGCTATCCCATGCTATCCTTTCCCAACCACCACCCTTCCTGCTAGCTGCATGGTCCTGACCTTCCTGTGGCTGGTACCAGTTCTGCATTCCTCAGCCTTTTCAGTAAATTGATCAGTCTTCAAACAGCAGAATGCAACTTTCTTCCTGCTGGATTTGTGAGTTCAACTGAACCAATGAAAAATGTAGATTGGAAGGCATATTAGAGGTCTTTAGTCCAATCTCCTACTCAAAGCAGGGCTAACTTCAAAGCTAGATGAAGTTGCTCAGGCCTTGTCCACATGTACCCTGGAAATCCCCGAGGATGGAGATTCCACAACCTCTCTAGCCAGCCTGTCCCAGGGTTGCACCACTCTCATGGTAAGTAATGTGTTCCTTTTGTTGAAAAATAATTTCCCTCGTTTGCAACATGAGACCATTGCCTCTTGTCCTTTCACTGTGCACTTGCAGGAAAAGCTTGGATGCATCTTAATTCGCAACTCCCTTTTCAGCAGTGTTAAGTCTGCAATTAGATCCCCCACTAGCCTTCTCTTCTCCAGGCCAAATGAACCTAATTCCCTTCGCATCTCCTCATACAGCACATGCTCCAGATGTCTGATACTAGGGGCTTTTGTTGGATCCTCTCCACTATGTCAAGATCTCCCATATAATGGCGGGCAAGGGGTCCCAAAACTGAACACAGTATTGCAGATGCAGCCTCACCAGAGCCAGGCAGAGGGGAATAACCACATCCCTCCACCTGCTGGCTACTTACTGGTTGCTTACTAATGCAATCCCATGACCAGTTAGCGTTATTACTGCAGGGGAGCACTGCTGACACAGGTCCAACTTGTTTTCCACCAGAATCCCAAGGCCTTTTCCGTAGGGCTACACCCTAGCAGTCAATGCCCAGTCTGCACTGATGCATGGAGTTGTTTTGTCCCAGGTTGAAAATATAAAGAGGATTTATTATTTCATAGAATTAGAACAAACATATGAGGTGAATTAGACCAAATTTATCACGTGATTAAAAAGGGTCAAAGCCTGAGTCCTCTTGTGCTTATTCTGTCTGCTAATACAAGTAAGGAGCAATGGTGGCACATGGGATGCCAGTTTCATACCTGAGAAATCTCAGTTTTCTGCAAAAAGTTTTTAGAGCTGTTCAAGGTCTGATGTCGGTCACAGACATAAGCAAGGAGGCTGTAACTCTCAGCACAATTTACCCTTCTCCTAGCAAAAGGCCCTGTGGGCTTGAAAGAGAATCTTGTAGGCTACTGGAATGAATCCCACTTCCATCCGTTCCCCCAGGACCTCAAAGGAGGAGCAGGCACCATGCCTAGAAGGGATGAGCTTTGTGTGTGCATGGTGTGTTTTTAAATCAGCATTTTAATCCTCATTCTGACTTCACAGATAGGCAAACTAGTAAGAGTTAATCTTAGTATGCATTCAAGTATGACATAGCTCCAGTTCTCTTAATAAGCTTATTTGTTACTGTTCTAAAACAAAGAGTTTGTCCTTTTTTATTTCCTAAATATATCTCACACTACCTCTGGTTCAACTAAATGAAAAATAGTACATTTCTTGTTCTTAAATAAATAAATAAAGTTTATTTTGAAAACTTAGCAGTTATCCTATTTCAATTTCCTTCCAGCTTTCTGGGCTTTTTTTTTTTGGGGGGGGGAGGTGTTGGGGGGGATTTTTTTTTTGTCCCCTCAGTCCCTCTCCTATTTTCCAGAAACCATATGCTTTTCTTCAGAATGCTAATATGCACCTGCATATCTTATAAATTTAGTGGCAAGAACTAAGCAGAGATATACAGAAATACAAAAATCTCTGAGCTGGGAATAGTCTAGAGTTGCCCACTGGAACTGCTCTGCACAGACCTGTGTTCAAGTTCTTGCCAGTCTCTGGAGGCTCAATGCCTCTCTCCTGTTTTCTCAGTGTCTCTCTGTGTGGACATACTTAGCTGAACAGTGAGCAATTTTTGAAGAGCGGGTGACATGGATGTTTGCTGTCACTTTTACATTTATAGCTAAGTTAAAGCCGTGGCCTGTTTTTTTTTTTTCCATCAGCCTAAGAGCAATTCAAGCCATTGGCCTGAACATTGTTTAAACCACCAGCTTGGACAGTGCACTCTGCCCCTGTGCAGAGGTGGCAAATAGCATAGATTTGGACTGAGCCTTTAACCTTCACCCTGCCTCTTCTGCCTCTCTCTCAGAGCTGTCCTGAGTGAGCAGCGTGATATGTTCTGTGGTCACAAAAGGAAGCCAGTGATGCTAATGTATGGCTTAAACACCTAACAGGGTGCTTTCCTGAAATACTCCTGCGGAGAGACAGGTGATCACACAAAATGATCCTTCCTTCTGCTGGCCAGCATGCCAAGAAAAAGCCAGTGCTGGCTCATGGGTAATGCACAAGTATCTGGTCATTCCATTACGTCTCCCCTTACTGGTATACTGGGATAAGCAAAGGACTCAGAGGGCTCTATAGATCTCATGACAACTACAAAGCACATCCAGAAGCTTCTGGGAGTGCACAGAAATTTTCAGACAAAGGCTTTTCTTTCAGCTTTATAAATATGTTTGCAGCCATCGTCATATTAAAGAAAAATAGCTTTAAAAACCACTCCTGCAGAACAAAACCCATGCAGGAGCTGTTTCTCATTCTTTCCATTTTTCTTCTTTTATGTGCAAATAAGAGTATTGAGAACAGGTTTGTACTTAACAAAAGGATAAACCCTGCTAATCTACTGATTTGTCTGCTAGCATTGTGCTTATCACAGCACTGTTTGTTGGCTGGGGCAGAAGTGGTCCTAATGTGCACAGCTGTGCAATGAAAACCATATCATGTCATGTGAGAGTGTGGGCAGGACCTACCAGTTGGGGGGGGGCTGGACACCATGGCAGTTCCAAGTCACAGACTGCTGTGTTTGTTACCAGGCTGTCCACATCCATCTCTGACAACAGAAAATGCTGTGCAAGCTAGAGCCAATGATGGCAGGTAGTCATGGGGCAGGGGAAAAGAAACAGTAAGACCATTTTTGTCAGCTTGACAGGTAGTGACGGCAGATCACGGTCTGATGGGGCATTAGCAGACAAAACATCAGAGAGCTATGACTGGCACAAAGGACCCTGAATGCTAAAGGGAGGATAACCAGTCAGGAGGTATATGGGTTACAGCCAGCAGTGATGACAGGGTATAAAACACAGGAGAAGGGTGACAGAAACCCAAATGGAACACAGAACACAATGTAAAGAACAATTGATGCAGATGAATACACAAGAGGAGAAAGGAATGACATGGAAGGAAGGAGCATCAAGGAGACGTGAACAGCAAGCCACTGAGTACTGAACATGAACAGGAGGAGGCACGGACCTTGACAGGGGTGACCAGCTGATGTGTGGTGATGGCACTTGTGCCTGAAGACAAAAATGAGACTGAGGAAAACAGCCAGAGCCACTGGCTGTCACTTGGACATGACCACCTGGCTGAACACGACCACCCGGCGAAGTCTGGCTCCTACAGACAGTGAACATCCAGACATTTTAAAATGAAAAATCTGAAGCTGTTTATGTGCTCCAGAACATTTTTGTTTTTCAGAAACGGTCCCTTTTTTCACTTAGACAATGACAAGCAGATCAGCAAAGATCTGTGCTGCGTAATGCAGCCAGAGCATCCCCTCCCTTTGCATACAAGGACCTTGCTCACCAGGGAGGGCTCCGAAACACAGGGACTCGGAGCTATACTTGGGGGCAAGAGCCCAAACCCCGGCGCCTCAGAGTGGAAAAGCCTGGAGCTGGCAGAGAACGCCCCAGGGCAGGGCCTCCCCGGCGGGCTCCCGGGAGAGGCGGAGGGCTCGGCCCTGTCCCCGCTCCGGGAGGAGGCTGCTGGCCCTGAACACCGAAGCCCGGCCCAGCGCTCAGCCCGGGCCGCTCCGCCACTTCAGGCCGCCGCCATCCCCCTGTGCTTCGGGCCCCGCGGCGTGCGGCCCCGCGGCGAGCAGGGGAGGGCGGGCCCAGCCCGCCGCCGTCCCCGCCGCGGCGCGGCAGCGCCCCCTGCCGCCGCGCCCGAGCGCAGGCACGGCTCCCGCTGGCAAGGCTCCCGCGCCCTCGCTGCGGCCCCGCCCCGAGTGCTGCCTCCCGGGAGCCCCCGCCGCCTCCCTGCGGCCCCGCGGGGCAGGGGGGGCTTTCGGGTGCGGCCGAGGGGCGGTGGACCGGCGGAGGGGGCCGGGCGATCCTGCGCCGCGGCCTGCGGGGCTTAGCAGATTCACCCCCTTCCCCACATGGAGCAGAGCCCCTCCACACACACACTGCATGGAGCAGATCCACCCCCCTCCACACACACACTGCATGGAGCAGATCCACCCCCCTCCACACACACACTGCATGGAGCAGATCCGCCCCCCTCCACACACACACTGCATGGAGCAGATCCATTCCCTCTCCACACACACGCTGCATGGAGCAGATCCACTCCCTCTCCACACACACGCTGCATGGAGCAGATCCACTCCCTCTCCACACACAC